>CM053993.1:18792297-19017297 GCA_028641955.1 Protonibea diacanthus | reverse complement strand
AATAAAAGATGAAATCCCGCTCTGAAGAAATACTCACGTTAGATTAAAAACAAGGAGCTCAAAAGTTCTGCGTTCCAAATTTGACTTAAAGGTTCCTTATGTAAGACTGAGAATCGCTGTACGTATTATTTTAAAGTTTTAATAACTTCTTATTGCTGCTGGGTGAATATTCTGTAGTGGAACTTAAGAAACGAGTCCTTCAACAACTTTCTCTGCGCCTGCAGGACGCCTGGGTGATCCTGCCAGCAGCTTGTCTCAGAGATTAAACCACACAAGTCTAAGCACACGTGGTCGGTGCAGTGAAACTGCGAATCGCTCATTAAAGAATGTGTCGAGTCATGTGGACTGATTCAGACGTAAATTAAACTTGATTTTCTGGGGAAGTCTGAAGGATGTGATGAGCGTGTGTGCAACATCAAACAAGTTAGGGAACTGTATCTGCTTTTTACTAATCCACAGATTTCTGTGTTTTATGTGATGATGAAAACAGTAATCATTTCAGATGTTGACGCTGTGCTCACTTCGTTCTGTCTTGAAATAAAGCACGCGCTCTTGTCTGAGACATTTAATGCTAGATAAATGTCCTCAGGTAGACGCACAAGTCATAACGCTGTAGTGGCACTGTGGGAGAGATTGTTGAATAAATCATACGCTGCCTTGCTCAACATAACTCCGAGTGAGCTCAAAACAATCCTGTCATCTGTTGTTCGTGCCGTGGACGTGCTGTCAGATTGTTTCTACATTTTTCACGTCGTGGTTATGATTCGTGAGGAAAACACTCGGGACGTTCGAGTATCACCAAACTCGTGGTCCTGTAAACATTAAAGGATTTGTTTCTGCAGGTTCACGGCCACACAGGCATGGCTCAGTGTCTTCACAGTAGCATGTTAGACTGTTAGCATGATGCCAAATGATTGATAACGTGTGCCGGATAGCAGCTGAATGCTGACACAGTTGATAATACATCAATATTCGGTTTATAGCTTGTCCCCCGGCCTCAGTGACTTCCAGGTCTTTGATAGTTTCATGCCAAAAAGATTAAAAAATCCCCGAAGCTTGGCAAAGGGACCAAACCGTCTAATGTGAGCAGTAAGAAGGTTTTGATCATGTCAGATACAGATCGTGTACAAAGTAAAAACAAACTTTAAAAATCAGATTTGCCAGTTATGGACTCACCATGTAATGATTTAGCAAGCTGTGAGTGATGATTTCCTCTGGTGTGCCGCAGACATTTTCCTCTCTGATGGAGGTAAACACAAAATAATCGTCTGATGCCTTTTAGATAAATAAATAAAAGATTCAAATAAAAGTTTCTTTGCACACGGATAACAGAGACTACTCATGAACACACACACATCAATATCAAACGTACATCTTTGTCTTCTTTGGAAGCAAGTTAATAACATTTTGAATTATTTGGAATGGACTGTAAACTTTCTCTCGAGGTTTCAAGTTTTTCTTTGTTTGCACTCTTTAAAGGATTATTGTTGCCAATTCTTCAGGGTGACACTGCAGGAAAAAAACAGAATTTATCCAGAATTTATTCATTCCTGAGCAGTTTTCTCTCTGATCTTGTTTTTCAATCCTTCTCCCACATTCCTCTCTTTCCTCCAGAAATGGTCCGAACTGCCACGCCCTTCCCGATGGTCTCCCTGCTCTTCGTCTTCACAGCCTTCGTCATCAGCAACATCGGACACATCCGGCCGCAGCGCACCATCCTCGCCTTCGTTTCCGGAATCTTCTTCATACTGTCAGGTACCACGAGTGTGTTTGTCAAAGAAAAGTGTGAGTGTGAGGTCAGATAGGACGTCCTCAGTGTCCGCTCGGAGAGTCTTCCTCATAAAGTAGATGCTTCTTGTTTTTGTGCACAGAAACAATCAAAAACTCACAGAACACAAATTTTATACTCTTGTGGAAGAAGTGTTTACTCCGGGCTTTTCTTGTCACGGTTTATTTCCATATTTTCCAATTACTCTGCTGTTGCAAAGCAGCCTGGGAGACACACGTCAGTGCACAGCTGTCGGAGAAGGTTTGTGGAGAACAAACACATTTCTTAGGAATATAAAATGCGTTTTGCTCGGTGTGTTCATGCCTCAAGTCAAAACAAGCGACCTCAAACTCTCCTCAGCTGCTCTCGGGTCACTTTTTTCCTGCCTTGCTTTAAATTACAGGCTTTACAGTTTCGGTGGTGAAGACTTAAAACTCGTCCCGTTACTACAGATAAAAAGGCTTTAGGAAAAGCGCCACATCAGAGATTTAAGAACGGCTGAGGTTACACTTTCTGGTATTACTTTGTGACCTTTATGTCCCCAAACTGTTTATTGCTTTGTTGCAAAGGTGCAAGAAAAAGGAGAGGGTATATTTCTTCAAGTACAAGCAGGTCACAGCTGCGTGGTGTATTAGCCGCAGTAATCCTGCTGTAATGATGCAAAGAGTGAGAAACAAAGTCTGTCCAGTCAGTGAGGGTGAACGAGTATGTCTTAATGTATGTGTCTGGTTTACAGCTGAGCTTCACCTGAAAATGGCTGAACCGACCAAGACAATTTGACCGGCACGCGCTGCTCTCATGAAACGTGACATGGACAAGGCGTGTCAGATGAGATTTCAATATTTTGGCAACACAGCCTACATGAGAAACCAGCAGAAGAATTATTCAACGGGCATTAGCAAAGCTTCCACCCGACTCAGTCAGAAAGGGCAAACAAATCACGCTGCTGCAACTTTTATCGCCAAGGATTTGCATTCCTGTTCAGACGCGGAAAAACGGGGCGTCCTGCACCCTCTGGAGCCGAGGTGCAACACACCACCCCGTCGTTTCTGAAGCATCGGGATGCATCGATAATCCTTTTAGAATAATCGAATGGTGACGTGGTTAGAGATTGCTCCCCCTTACTAACGTTGTCTTTTTGCAGGATTTAACAAAACCTTTCCCAAACTTTAATCAAAATGTTCCAGGACTCTAAATCTAACAGTATGCAGGATGTCGTGCACTAACCCTGGTCTGTGGTTTGTCCATCCATCAGCCTCCTCTTAATCTCTTCTATGCAGTACAGGGAGCCACACATTGCCAGGCAGCTGAATGTTTCCTCCAAAATGTAATTCAAACGGGTATGTAAAGATATTTTGGAGTTGGTCATGCGTGAGAAAAGAAACATTGCATTGACTCCACAAAGGTGTGCTGTAACCCTCCCTCACCTGCCGGCTTAAATAAGAACTTAAAAAGTGTTGGCAGAAGAGACGTGAGCCTGTTAAAAGTCAACACTCTTCAAGGTTAATGATAAAAACGACAGCTCGGTGGATGTGAGACTCACTCTGCAGCTCTTCTTTCCTTTTCCCAGTTGACAGCCTGTCAGACCTCACCTTGTTCTTGCTGCTAGCTGAACAGTGAATGGGATTTAATTCCGAATAATTGCTCTCCGCCGAGGAGGCTGCAGGGCGGCGGTGATTTGATGTCTCGCTGCAGGCTTTTGGTTAAAAAAAAAAAAAAAAAAAGTTTAAACTTAAAACCAAATAGTCCGGAAAGCGACTTTCAATCAGAGAGGCTGTAATGAGGAGGCTGGTTTTCTTCAGGACGACACTTTTCTGGTCTGAGCCAAAAATCTCTTATAATCTCACTGCAGTAAGACGACTGAACACGAAGCTTCAGTGCAGCCACATTTGTACAGCCGTGCAGCTGAAAGTGGAAAGTTACTGGATGAAATCACATTTAATCTTTTCACAGACACTCAGTGTCACAGTGTGTGCTTCTGATCCCTCAGTGTGGCACTTTGTGTTTGTCCCTCTCCTGTTTAACATGATTTTTCCTCCATGCATTATACAGTTTCATGTAGAAGAACTTGACTGTCCTGCACACTCATCTCCGTCCAACACCTTTAGGATGAACGCCAACTGTGAGTCATCGCCCAACATCGGTGTTGGACCTTATGAATGCTCTTGTGGCTGAATGGGAGCAAATCCCTGCAGCCCGGCTGAAAGCAGAAGAGTGGAGGCAGATTAATGTCCATGCTTTTGGAAAAACATATTCGACTGTCTGCTGTTCACATACTTTTGGCCAGTGCAGTTTATTCTGTCCCCAAAACACTCAGGTAATCCTCCTGGAAAGGGGACATTCTGAGTTTTAATACATCTGACAGGAAGAAAGACTTTCACTTACACACGAACCACAGGAGAATTAAAAGTACTCTGTTACTACCAGCGCTACGGATGAATGTTGTTCTACGAGCAGGTCCCCAGTTTGTTTTTATCTCGCGCACATGCACGAGAGAGCATATGCCTGTGCATGAGTACGCGAGTGGCACAGCGTATTCCTGCCAATGGTTTCCACTAATCGACAGTCTGTGGTGCTAACGTGCCAAAAACCAAAGCAATGGTCCAGAGAAAGGCAACAAAAAGACTGTTAAACTCGTGTAAACAGAGAAGGATTTAAAATCTTTTTTAGATAAATTCTTTTATCAGAACGGAACGTTAAAAAAAGATCCCAACGATTCACAGGAAACATCAGCAGACACCTGTAAATGATCCTTCGACTTCACTGAGGATTAACGTTTAACTCTGTCAGCTGTGAAATCTTTCACCGAGCTTTCTGTTTCACTTTTGTCAGAGTCCTGTTGGGAAGGAGAGTCACTGCCAGCCAACAGGGTGACATCACTTCCCCGAGTCGCTGCAGGACAGCTGGGTGACGTTACCGGTCGGTTACCTCGAGTGCAGGGTCGAGCGTTTCGCTGATGAAGTGGTTGTTGGATTTGTCTCTCTCTCTTCCTCTGAGCAGACAGGATGACGTCTCCTTCCTGTTTTATCCTCGTCTCTTTAACTCACAGATGCTAGCTTAGCATGGTGGACTGCTGACTGGACATTTGGACAGACGTGACATCCATGGTGTCATAGAAATGTCAGCAAGCCAAGATGGAGGGGGAAAAAAAACACACATGCATGCACCCACTCAGAGACATGTTGTAGATCTGCACATACAGTACAGAAGATCAGTGCACGCGTGCAGGTAAAGCACCTAAAAATACACACATGCAAACACACACACATTAAAATCAACATTAGATTACAGAAATTTGTGATTTATTTTATATATCATGATTGTGAGCATTTTGTTGAAAAACAAGAAACATAGTAAGCAGAAAATTATTTTTAAAAAAGTGCCAGAAAATCAAGAAGCAAGTTATAATCAAATATGAAACATGTTATCATCTGTACAACATGTTATTTAAATAAAGGAGCACAGTTTGAGCAGGAATATGCAAAGTACTCACCGGGAAATGAGCAGGGTGGTAAAGAGAAGAAAAAAATGATTTTACATGTGATAAATCTAAAGTTTATGTCGTTTTTGGACATTTAACACTTTATTCAAACTCATATGATGTAGAAACATGTTATTTTTTAAATATTTGTCACTCACCGTCACCATTTTTCTCACTAAACATATTTCTAAAGGTGCTATTGACATGAAACTTTGACCAGATGTCAGTAACAACCCGAGTAACCCGCACGTAGAAAGAAACCAAAATAAATCCGTTCAGAAATTAAGTCTAAGACACAGATAAAAAGTACTGAACACATGAAGAACGGGAGGTGGGAAAAGACGCCAGATGAAATCTATCAGTGATCAGAGAGCGAGCCTGCTCCCCGTCGGTGCAAACGAATATCAGCTGCTTCAGTCCAAACTGACGGCCTATAAAAAGGTGTCTCATCCTTGTTTTACCTGCTGTGTATCTCTCTCACTTTAAGAAACAACCAATAATTGCTGCAGATCTCCAGTGAAGACTAAAAACCTGTCTGCTGTCTGAGAAATAATCGATATTTGCCATTTTCACCTCTGAAACAACAAAATGACTTCTTTTTTTTGTTGTTCATTGTAAAAGAGAATGTTTTTCAGAGGCGGAGCTGCGATTATTTCACACAGCAGGAGAGAAAAACAGATTTTTTTTTTTGTGCTTTTGTGATTTCAGGATGATTGCACTGTTTTTCTCAGTCGGCGTGTGCGTAATGTTGTCATGAGTGCTGGTCCACAGTGAACCCTGAGGTTACAACATGGTGGCGGTGGACCAGCTGTTCTCCTGTCTGTCCTTCCTCCACGCCTCTCTCCTCCGCTCCACTTTTTCTTTTTTCCTCTCCCCCTGAATGTGTGTGCGCGTGTGTGTTCATACATTTTGTGTGCTGTCCACACACTAAGTCCAGGAGGCTGTCGCTGAAGATTCAGCCACAACACTGCCATCTGATGGCCAACACAGAGAATTACAGCTCTGGCTCATTTGTATCCCCTTTTTTTTTTTTTTTCACATGTATCTCCCAGTTTGACTCATTCTCATACTGTCTGTGACTGAAATGACTTTGAGTACATAAAATACAGACTCTGTTTCCAGTTTTTATTCATATCTCATGATCATTGTTATAATGCTCGTAATGTCCAGTCATGCGTCTGACTTGCTGTGACTTCTCAAACTTCTTCATTCCAGGTTTCATCTTTTCTCTGAGCCAGTTTATTTACATATTGGTTACAATTAAACACAATATAATGAGTCCATCTTAAAGGACCAATAAAATAGATTATGTAAAGTGCACGGCGATGTGATGTGCTTCTACAACCTTCTCTCTGTATCTAAAATCACACACAGTTTAAGAGCACAGAGCCTGACCACTGTCAATCACCGACCATCATCAATCCTGACAAAGTGCTCGTGTGCGGCACATTCGAAGAAGAATTTGTTCACCATCTGACAAAAGTTCTGACTCCGTTTAAAGACATATTGTTGCCGAGGCTCTGCACACTCATACTGAGCCTTTGCTTTAATATAGTTTGATGAAAAGCGTCTTCTAGTTGGTTGTTGTTCCCGCCTGTTTGATCTCATCTCAATATCTGATTCGTGGCTCTGAGCGTGTCTTTTTAATGATACTGGTTATTATCCAGCGTCAGCAGTGAGTGTGAGTGAGGACAGAGACCTTCAGGATAACAGCAGGTGTTTGGCTGTTAGACAAACTCTGAAATGATGAACGTCAATGCAGCGTGCAGCCGGTAATTCAGTCAGTGTGAGTGTTGTTTGAGTAACACAGCGTGCCGGTGGTCACCTTGAACCTGCATCTCATCACTCTTCTTTTATGTCTGCCTCCTTTAGCTCCACTTTTTACCAGCAGGTGTGTGTGTGCACACACACATGCAGAGAATCTTCTTCTCTTCTTCTGTGTAAAGACACAAAACTGTGACCTTCAGCATCTTGTGGCTAAATTTCCATTAAGGCTCATCTCCTGTGGAGAGATGTCTCAAGGATTTTTCCAGGAAATATGCTGAATCACATCAACCTCTCTGGATAGAAAGCAGTGAAACTCAAATATTACATCTCCTCTGGTTTCTTTGAGCCGTCTTGACTCACAGGACATGTTTGTTCCATCCAGTAAATCTCCAGCGTGCTTCCTTAAGGACTTTGAGCCTCCTGCTTTGATTAGTCCCATTTTACACAGCTGCGACACCAAACAGTCTCACCGTCAAACAGGTATTTCCAATCAGGAGCAGATGAGCGCCTAATCTGTTTTCACATAACGTTCTTCTGTTTCTGTTCTTTGTTTTTCAGCGTTTTTTTAGACGTGCGACTGCGGGCAGATCATGTTGTGCATGTTTGTAATAGGATATCATGTCTAAAGCACTCAGTTTATGTACCAGAACACAATCAAGTCCAGCACACACAGCATCCTCCTAGCTTCATTTTTCCGACTTCTTCTGGTTAGTTTGGGGTCATTTCAGCAAATGTGTGTGGGAAGATGAACCACTTAACGAGGTTTTAAGACTAGTTATGGTGATAACGAGCCCACCTCAAGGCCCGTATCGTTTCAGTTTGTATTGAGGCACTGTTTCGTGGTTCGTTCCCTCATGACAATCAACATGCAGCAGATTTTCAGATGCTTTATCCTTTTTAAAACTAACAACGACTTCATCTCGAGCTATCAAACGTTTTACCAAAGCGTGTGTCGCTGTTTAAAGGGGCTGATTTATGTTTCTCCATCAAGAAGTTGTAGCTCACGATCTATGTGCAATCAAAACTGATTCATTGTTCACTGGACTCAGTGATTGCAACTGCCCAATCACAACACGAGCCCTGTTCCACATTTAGAAGTGGGTATACCCGATGTCAAGAGAAAGATAAGTGGGTATACTCCACATACCTGCAGGACACCTGTGATTATCCTGCTTATTACACTGCTACTTTGTAAAGAACTGTTGTCCTTTAGAGTCTATGACCACAGCAACAGTCTGTTCTTATTGATAGCAGTGATCTGAATGGGCCGTATAATGCTGCTGACCAATCAGAAACAAGTATTTGTAATAAATAGACAATAGTATTTGTGTTTCTATTATTTCTGTTCATAACAGAGGCTGACAAGTGCTGCAGAAAAGTCAGTGAATGTACACAGCTGCGTCTGCCAGTCTTGGAACAGGAGGAACCACAACACACACGATGGTTTATCTCTGCAGCCCTGACACGTAGAGCCTCTGCGACACCCCGACCCAAATCTGGCTTAACGTATTTCCACATGGAAGTCCACGTTGGCTCGTGTTTTTTATTTTTATTTCAGTCGTTCATCCAGTGATTATTCAGGATCAAAAATGAGCTGGAAGGTGATTTTTTTTATAAAGGGGAGCATCGTTGCTGTGTTTGCTGTGTCTCACTGCTGGAGGATTTTGGAGGTCAGCTGCAGTGGTTAGTCTGTTGACAGGGGAGGAAGCACTGACACACTCCTAATGAGGGTTCACTGTGTGTGTGTGTGTCAGTGTGGATTTGTATACTTGAGTGTGTTTTTGTCTTGTGCAAAAATTTGACCGCAAGCACTCTGTGTGTGTGTGTGTGTGTGTGTGTGTGTGTGTGTGACTGTCCTTGTTTATCTCTTTACCACAGCACTGCCTGTTGTCGGGGTTTTCTCAGTCTATTTACAGTACAACGAGGACACGTTATCATTAGCTATTCCAGCTACAGATCACACACACACACACACACACACACACACACACACACACACACACACACACAGAGACACAAGACTAAAGCCCCATTCAAATGAGATCGGTATCACGGGGTAACGGGGGTAAGGTAACGTTAGCCTCGCACCTCGTGGCTCTTTGTGAGGGAACAAACTGTTCTGCACGAATTTCTCTCGGCCTGAATGAAATGTGTAAACAGGAAGATGGTGACGCGTCGCTGACCAGCACCACGCATCAGACAGAATTATCAATCAGCACCAGCCTAATGAAGAACGTCTGCTGAAACAGCACACACACACTCAGCTCAGATGGCACCTGTAGTCAGCTGTGAGGAGTCAGGTGTAAATAATAACATTAACAGTGGCTCATTAACTGTTCCAATAAGCCATGTCAGTGAGGGAGCGCCGGAGCTCTGGAACTGGCTCACCAAAATGGAACGTTGCCATCATTAACGTTGTTAATTCCAGCTGTGCTTTTTACCGTCAAAATGTCTTCTGTGAGCGGGGAGCGTAGCCACCAGGTTTCATGGTGCTTGAACTGCTTTGTCACACTTTGTCACACTTTGTCAGACGTTCATATTTTTGCCAAAATAAGCTCTGGTGATAATTGTAGAGAGGTTGCTATAGGGTGCACGCCTGAGCAGAGTGTGAGGCTAATGGCCAATGATCACGTTGTCAGATTAGGTGATATAGAGACATTTTTGTTACAACTTGACCTGTTTAAAGGACTGACATAAAAAATAAGATGCTACATATGAAGAGGATTTCAATAAATTCCCTCACAGCACCACAAACATCATTCCTCACTTCACTTTGGCATTTACAGTTGGAGAACAATACGAGCTCCTGTTGGTCAATGAACCCAAAAATACCTGGAAACGGACTAGCCAAAACAAAACCAGACCGGATGTTTATTTGAACCCAGAAATGTCCCAAACAGCAGCAATTTCACTCCTGATGGCTTTCAACAGAGTAACATCAGTTCACAAGTTGTTGGTCTCAGGTCTGAGGGTTCATCAGGAACCATGAAGACCTCTGCACAGACGGCACGCGAAGGTTACTGTGATGATCTATACTGGATAAAATGATCACACCTGATGCATGTTTTCATTTTCAAGGCCCCGTGTCATGCCCTGTGATATCATGCAGTCTGGACCTGGCCAGCCTCTGAACTCATTGGGTATTGTCTGATGATGATTTAGCCTCTAGGGGGATACAGTAATGTTTGTGGGCTTCCTGTGTAGCGAGTGGCCAAGACTTCTTCTTCTAAAAAGTTGATGAGATCTCGGTTTATTGGGATTAGGACATGACACACGGGACGTGTAGTAGAATCAGCATCATGAAAAGAACTTGTGTTAGAGTGCATCAGACCATCTGTATCTGTAACAGTATGAACTTATGTGTGTGTGTGTGTGTGTGCAGGTCTCAGTCTGGTCGTTGGTCTGGTCTTGTACATCTCCAGCATCAATGACGAGGTGATGAACCGACCCAGGGAGCCAGAGCAGTTCTTCCACTACCACTACGGCTGGTCGTTCGCCTTCGCCGCCTCCTCCTTCTTACTCAAAGAGGTAATCGAAGAACAACACACACATCAACACACACACACACTCAGATGTAGTCGTGCTGTGGACTAAGAACACACACACACTGCAGATGTGTACGCGTAGACACACAAATGCAAACAGAGCAGTTTACTTTGACACTAATGTGAACTGATGTTTAACATTTACAGTACACACACACACACACACACACACACACACACACAGATTGTATGGAATCTGCCTTGGGTCTCGACCAGCCGTCGTTTAGCTAAACACACTCAAGTAGGTGTGTAAACACAGACACACACACACATATTGCTTGTAGCTTGCTGAAATCCAGCAAAACACACACACACACACACACACACACACACATTTAAAAAGTGCCTGCGTAGGAGCCCGTCATCCTGCCTGCATCAATATTCATAAATGTTAATAGCTTGAATACTTGAGGGCAGCAGCTCTGTCGCAGCACAGCTTCATATGCAGAATATTCCTCGCTCGGGGGGCTCTGCTACTCCTCCTCACTCCTTCATCCCTCATTTTCCTCGTCTTCATCTCCTTCCTCTCTTTCCTCCTCTGGTCTCTCTCTCTTTCTCCTTCACTATCTTCTTGTCTCTTCTGTTTTCTTTTATCTTCACTCCTTTAATCTGCTGTTGTCCTTTCCTCTCTCCTTTCTTCTTTCCTTATCTCCTTCGCTCTCCTTCCCTCTCTCCTCTTGCCTTTTTGTTCTTCTCGTCTTATCTCCTTTTTGTCTTCTCCCACTTTATCTTGTAGCATTTGTCCCCTTCTCTCCTCTTCTGTCTCCTACTTTCTCTTTTTTTTATCTCATCTGTTCTTCCACCCTTTCATCCTATCTCCTTCCCTTTTCTCTGTTCTGTCTTCCCTCGTCTCCTATTCTCTTCCTTTTTGTTTCCTTTCTCCCCTTCTTATCTCCTCCCCTCTCTTCCTCCTCTCTTTTTGTCTGTTTTTCTTCACTGCTCGTCTCCTAATCTGCACTGGAGCTGCAAAACATGGGATGTTTAACACACACACACACTCACAGACACACACACCTACACACACACACACACTCATAATCACATTCATCAGCATCCTAAAGTTTAAGGGCGGTTGCAGCGATGATGTTGTGGATGAATAGTGAATGAGCTGGGAAATGCTCGGCGGATGCCCGAGTGAAAACATGAATACATTTTTGATAATGGCTCATTCCAGCGAGGAGTGCCAAGCCTTTTTGTCAACTCTCTGCAAAATTACTATGGATTTATTTAATTTTTTCTCCCCCCCTCTCTGCTAACAGCGGTGTGCTGCAGTTTAGGGAGGAAAATGGTGCTGATTCTGATGTTTTAGAAAAGCTTTTTGCATCGGGGGAATTTTATGAAAGGTCTGCAGCTCGTTTTGATTCCCTCTGGTGATACACGGTGAATTTTCATGGGTGGAAATAGACAGAGTTCTCTTTCCATCTCAAACACTCTCAGTACAGTTTGATGTATTTATTCTATCAGATCCTGCATAACAAGAACTGTTTATTAATGTGCAATTACAAACAAAAGTGCAGCCTGTTGATTTTATTTGAAAACATGCATATTTTTTCAGATTTTAGGACGATAGCTTGGTCCCCAGTGAAATATTTCCCTCGAGAACACACCCACGGTGCTCAAGATACTCTCAATATACTAATATACACGAGAACATAACATAAAATATAACAGAGCGATAAATGTTTTGTGAAATTTGACGTGCCTGCAGGTGTAATAAAATACAAGAAAGATGCAGCTCAGTGTATAAAAGCAACATAAAATCAGTCACCCACACGTCTCCACACCTTCTCCGGGGCTTCATAATCATTAAATTATTTGGAAAATCTTAAAATATTTATATTTATTTATGTATCGGCAGCCACAGAGAGAAATGAAGCACTGCTTTTAGCTGGTACTGAAGTAGGCCCGATCGGCCCTCCCTCTACTCACTCTCAGTCCGTTCTGGTGTGGAGGGTCCGCCACATTAAGTGTCATTCCAAACCAACTAGCCTTAAGTGGGTTATAAAGCCCTCCAGCACCGAGTCTGCATCGACGGAGGCTCACAAACCACACTTCACTCAAGTGCAGCACGATGACGGAAACGCGTCCACATATCGACACGTGACAGAACGGAGACAGAGGGTGCATCGTTCAGGTTCAGCATTTAGAAACTGTACCTCGATGTTCAAGTCTCTAAAACATGGAAGAACCTGAAAAAGAAACACAGGTTAATGGTTTATTGTTGTAGATGTCGATCGGACACCGTGCTGATGAATGTTGCTGAGGCACGGGCCTCCCGAAGCTTGCCGGTATATTTATATCCTCCTTGTAAAGAGCCCTTCCACAGCCTCAAGTGTTACTCCACACAGAGTTACACTCCGTCATGGAGTGAGGCGGTGTAGCGGCTGGACTGGGGCCATGAGCTTTAAAGAGTAACTCTGCTCTAGATTTTATAAGGAGGAAAAGAATAGCTGCATCGGCCTTGGGTTGACATGACATGGTCACCTGGAAAAGGCTAGATTATTTGATGGGTTGCAGTTCGGTACATCACTCTTCGAGACTTGACGTAAGGTTGCAGTAACCGTGGTAACGTATCGATGTGTCTCCATCTCAGGGTGCAGGAGTGATGTCCGTCTACCTCTTCATGAAGCGTTACGCTGAGGAGGAGCTGTACCGGCCTCATCCCGCCCTCTACCGCCCCCGCATGTCCGACTGCAGCGACTACAGCGGCCAGTTCCTCCACCCAGACTCCTGGCCTCCACCCCAGCGAGGCCGCAGCGCCTCTGAAGTCTCCTCCGACATCTCCATACAGCTCAACCAGACTCCACCACAGCCGCCACCCAAGGGCGGTGGCAGCTCCCAGCCGACGCCCTCTTCCTCCGGGCCTTCATCAGCGGCCAGCTACCAGCTCCAGCCGGCCTCCTCCTCCTCCACCTCCTCCTCTTACCCACACCCCCTCCACCTGGCTGCCACCTCCACCCTACCCAGAGCATCCCACGCCCACGCTCACCCTCACCCCCACCCACACCCCGCGGGGCCCCCGCCCCAGTCCCTGCCCATGGCAGCGCCACCCTCAGCCGTGCCTCCTCCCCGCTATCACACACACATGCGAATGAGCGCCTCGCCATGCTAGGCTACATCCGCAGGGAAGGGGAGGGTAAACACAACTGNGGAGGAAGAGAGCAATGGACAGAGACAGGGAAACAGATTATGTGTGAATGTATATACAAGGCTGTGAAGTGAATGCAAAGTGTGTGGTCTTGTATTGTGTGTGCATACCTCAAAATATGTGTGTGAAGCTGCTGCAGACAGCACAGTTGGCTACACATGAGAGCACAGTCAAACTCCCACAGGGTTAATCCCTTCATACACTGGGCAACCCTGAAACAAACACACGTCAACACACACATACACACACACACACATACAGCTCCCACCCGTTAAATGTCCCTACAATGACAGCTCCCTCCCACTCTTCCTCTCTCACTCTGCCAAACCAGTCGAGCTCAGACACTTTAAAAGAACACAGTGTACCTGTGTTGACAGTAACACACACACACACGCACACGCACACACACACACACACACACACACACACACACACACACACACACACACAAACACAAATCCTGTATCCTCGGAGTGTGTGGGAGGCTGCTGCAGAGAGGATGAAAGAGGGAGGTTTAAGGAGATCAAAAAGAGGAAAGCGGAGAAAAGAAAAGAGGGGAGGAGGGGAGGAGAGGCAGGTGGGTGGAGGGATGACTCACTGCTGATGTCGAGCCCGAGCCGAAGACAGACACTTAACAAAACTTTTAACACGCTGGGAGGGAACATGGGAGGGGAGGAGTGAGGGATACGATGATTAGTAGCAACAAGACGTTTGTGGGGTTTCTGACGGGTACATTCATCATCAGGGCCGTGATACACAGGCAACAGTGTGAAGCAGCACGGGAAGCGGGAAGATGAATCATTTCCCAAAAAACGCTGTCCATTCACAAAAAGAACAAATGTTAAACAGCATATCTGGATTTAAATGTCTTATCCTCTCATCAAGCAAGGACTACGGAGAGCTGCTGTTCCTGGAAGAGACAAAAAAACATCTTATTAACGTTCCATGGACATGGTTGGGAAGCTCACTTAATTACATCCTGATTACTTTCTAAATAAATGTTGAAACCAAGAGAGTGACCCCTATAAAGATGAAGTTATAAGTCAAAAGCAGACTGCTGTTAATGTGGCATTCGTTTGCCAGTTTACAGTACAGGTAGCGCAACGAATCAACCCTGCAGCACACAGTAACGCTGAGTGTCAAAGAGAGGCCGGTTTAGTTTGTGACACACACGACAATGAAAACAGAAGATAATTAACTTATTTATCTGAATGAAGATGTAAAAGTCTGAAAGTAGTGCAGAAATCTGGATTCATCCATGATCATGACCCAGAACGGTAATGTATACATCACTACGTGTATGATGGGTCTTGATAGTGTCAGACAAACCACTGAAGACTCCTACACACTGTGTGATCTCAGCGGCTCACTGCGTGTCACACTGTAGAAGACGGGTTTGATCGGTTTGCAGCAGCAGATTGATCTCCCACGATCTGACCTTCGACCTTTCTACCTTTTCTCCTGCGACGGCCCAAAATTTGCACACTGTATAAAGGGTCGTAAAGAGAAACTCACCAAAGTAACACAAAGAAACAAACTGACTGAGGCAGCAGTAGAAACCTACGTGTTCTGCAATGTAAAATTACTGTTTCTTCAATGGAGTCTGGTGTCTTTCAACACTACGATATGACAGCAAACAGGGCTTCGCTCTACCGTATGACAAAAACATTTCTCTTTGTCTACGATGAGACATTTCTAATAACAGCCTGAGCCTGTTTTGTGGCTACCAGCTGCAGCACTTTCACTCAATACTGGACCAATTTCAGACAATCGTCGTCTGCAGTGGTCAGTCAGACACAGAAACACGAGGAAATAGACTCCAGGTTGAAAAAGTTTATTGAAATCAGCTAGTTTCCGAAAAAAGGAATGATATGGGTTCACATCCCACACGTATGACTAGTCAGTACAAATTTTAGTGAACAGAATATGTTCAGATTTATCTCAGTTTATTTAAATTGTGCACAAAGACCATTTTTCTGAGCCCTACTCAAAACTGTCAAAGTCTAATCAATCTATAATTTATAGAATTTTATCTAATTAATCATCCATATAAATCCAATGTGTTAAAAACTTCACACCGTGTGTTTTATTACTTCCTAACCCTGTTCATGAAAAACAGTTTGAAAAGAAAGAATCAGTAAATCTGATAAAGAAACATTATTAATAATCAGTATTGCTTACGACTTTTGCCCATGTACCATGACCTCCAAACACAACTATAATATACACAATCAGAGGTAAACTGTAAATGCATAGAGATTTATACTTCAGCTGTATAGAAAGTCTCCTTCCCCCTCTCCTGTGTTCTTGCTGAAACAAACGTTACAAAATCTTAATCCTGTATGACCATCGCGGGGTGTAAATATCACAGTGTGTTTTAGGTGTTTTAGCTATTGGATTTTCTAAGCTGTTTGTATTTCGAGAGGGAAGCTTCGGGAATGAATGTTTTTCTGTGGAATGAGACTTTAAACGACGTTAACCGAGAGACTTTTTCAAGTGCCGAGCGCAGGCTGGAAAGCTCCCGCGGGAGCTTCAGGAGGTTTCTGTGACATTATAACACTGTTTCCACGGTGATCACCCATGGTACAATCAAAATGGCTGCCTTGGACACTGTTGCCATGGAAGTGAGAATTAAAATTTGATAGATGTGTACATAATGATAGACGCGGATATGAAGAAACCAAACCTCTTAAAGCCAGGCTCAGGTTAGATTCCATTTGAATCCATTCATTTCAGAAAACGCCAAACTGGACTCACCTGTTGACTCTGCTGTACTATAACTGATGACAAAACATGTGACGATAATCAGTGGAAAGTTTCCAGCGTTGAGTAGCCAACATGTCGATATTATTCCTTTTAAAAAAAAAAACGATGTTCTTCCTGAATTCGGAGATTTGAAATGGAATCTAATTCTTCCTGGTTTTACGTGAGGAACAGCAGGTTTCTATAAAGAGCAGGTGGAGGTACGGATGACATGGCACTTTGATGAACACGAGGCTACATGGGAAGCAAACTGAAAACCAGCGTGCGCTGTAACAGATGGCACTGCATTTCAATTTACCTCCTGTTGTCGAACTGTTAATATGCAATTAGCTTAGCTCCCATTAATTAGCATAAGATCATATCATTTCACAAACTTCTTGCAGGGTCCTTAAAATTCCTTAGAATATGTTTCAGTGATGGAAGATCTTCAGTCAGTGTGTTTAGTGGGGACGTTGCTGGTGCTGAGAATAGTTGGGCCACTTTCCACCGTCTGATGAGCCAAGGTCGATCTACTGCAGCCATGTTTACATCAACATATTTTGAAGTACTGCGTTAAAAAAGTTTGTTGAATAAGTTCCGATGTAGCAAACATTTAAAGTCACATGATTTGTTGAGCTGTTTCCTCATCGCTCCTACGGCCACAGATATCACATTTGCATCCTGTTTTCTGCAGTTGAGGTTCAACGTGCGGAAATTGGCGCCACCAACTGCATGTGAACCAACTTCAGTATTCGCTAAATTTTACTTTGCCAGACTACTCGTTAAAATCAAATTTGCGCTACATTTGGATGACAACAGGAGGTTTTCAGTTTGGCTCCCATCGATCGTCCTCGTGTTGCACAGTGACGAACCTAAAGATTGCTTGTTTTTGTAGCATATTAACAATCGTGCCCGGCGTAGGGCGATGTTTGTAGCCATTTTTAGACCTACGGGGGAAAAAAAAAAAAAAGTTAAGCTTACAACCTGTGGTACTGTTCAAGACAAAAAAAAAAACAGTGTAGCAAATTAACTGCGGTGTTAGCATCTTTTATGAATATTTGCTATGTGGAAATTAAATAGGAAATCATTTAGCACCTGAGTATGAGAGCTTTCGCTGATGTTTTGATGATGTTTATTTTAATTGCCAAAGCTGAGCATTCATGCTGTGTAGTGAGCACACACAACCACCGCAACAGACACACAAACAGACACACACACACAGATATATTTATGTAGCTGACTTCTGAGGAGTTCTTTTTTTTTTTGGACACAAATAAATCAGTGCCATCCGTGTTTGTTTTTTTTTTTTTTGAGCAGCAGAACTCTGACGCAGTGAATCATGTTTTGAGGTGTTTTCTCTCGTCGTTCAATGCAAACATTTCTTCAAACTGTGATAAAAGGTGTAAATATTCATACTGAACATGCTGTACGCAGTCTGCCCGAGACCTGTTTACATTATCAAAGGTAGGGAAGTTTACATGATCATATATGTTCCGAGTCCGATGACGTTTGACTCGATACCTGTCGAAAAAAAACGACCATATAAATTCACGTGAGTTGAAATAGAGTTTGTTTTCATCATTCCAGCAAATGTGCTATTTGCAGGAGTGTGGTTTTTATCTGCCAGCAGTGTTTTGTTAAGTTTAAAACCAATAAAGCTTGCCTGGTTACAGACTCCTATTCGCTTATTTTGTGTTCATCATATTTGCTCACTTAACTCACTTATGGGAATTCAAGCTGTGGTCAGAGAGCATGGCTGCACGTAATTATCAATAATGAATCATCTACCTCAAACATCTGTTCTTTAATGATGGAAATTGGTTGAGATGGCAGCTTATAGCACAGATTAAAAATGCCTTTCAGAATTAAGCTAAGGAGGCAAACTAATAAAATCTAATTTTGTTTTGAATCGAGTCGTTTCGGACACGTTATTTTGTTTCAGACAGTTTCATAACACTGTTTGATGAGGTAGTGCTCCCATTTACGCCGCATGTCTCACCGAATGCATAATCGCTACTTTTGACCTATGCAATTAATTTTCCTGTAATTAATTATGATTAAATAGATTCATTTTGGTAATTTGCACTAACTGGCTTAAGCACTCAGATAAATACATCAGGGTCAGAGAGCTGCTCTTCATTAGAGATGTTCAAACACTGTTCCAGATTTATTTTTATCCACTAACTGCTCAAATCTCTCCTTTAGTACACACGGAAACCCAAATTGAGAGCTTGATATTAGTTTGAGGGTGATTCATTTTTAATGGTTTACATTGTGGCGTGAGTCATTTGACTGGCTGAGGACACGGAGTGTGTTTCAAATGCAACAGGGGCCAAAAAAAAAAAAAAAAAAAAAGGTCACAGAATGAGTCACGGATTGATTAGTTCAACAAACATATTTGCATATGTAGAAACCAGCACTTATGTAACAATCATAGGCCTGAAAATTGATGCATTATTACAGCATGAGTCAGCCTTTTGCATAACATATTTGAGTTTGTATGCATGTGGAATATTAAGTGATATTGAACCATTGTGTTTTTTATTAGATACCACAGCACTATCATTTATGCATAATAGTGGTTGTTACTGATTCAAGATTTATTTGTTATCTGTAGGTTAACACGGCGTTGGATGAGAAAACTTTAAGAGCACTAGTTGCAGAAACAGTACGAGACATAGGAGATAAAAAAAAATAAAATATCAAGTAAAAACTGGAGTTATATTTAAAATACAACAGTCCTGGTGCTGTAGCAGCAGCTGGTTAAATGGAGGTGATGGATAACATGGAGGTGGGCAGCTTGGTTTCTCATCCTTCTTACTCAGGTTACTAGCCGGGGAGATAAACTCTGGTAGTTTAACTGGTAGAGCGGGCTAACGGCTGCACTGCAGTTGCCAAAGCTGGTTGCGCCCGTTCTAGACAGTGTGATCTCAGCAGAATCAGCTCATCGAGGAGAATAGAAAAACATCCTGTGCAGACTTCTGTCTGTTTAACTACAGTATAGCATATTTACTCACGGTAGAAGCTCATAAAGATGAAATGACTCAATCTGACCAAGTCTGGCAGGGAAAACACTCAAAGGAGCAAAACTGCAACGTCACAGCCTGATGGGATGCAGTCGTAAGCTGCAGCGACCTGCGTTTGACTCTGCGCCTCATCCCTTATCTCTCTCTCTCTCTCTCTCTCCCTGTTTTCATATCTATCTTCGGCTGTCCTGCCAAAGGCAAAAAAAATGTGTTACGCATACAATGTATTTGTGAGAAAATGTGGATTAAATCTGTGTTTACGTTGAGATCCCACAGGATATGTGATGTAAGGTTGATTTAAGCTAGTTACCTGCCATAAGCTGAGGTCTGAACAAACGTTTGTCATAGCTGATGTAAGAGGTGCAGCGTGTCTTACATGATATTTAAAGAAATGTCAATCGAGCATTGTTGTTTCTCACACCTGGATGTTCCTGAGAAAAAGTCTGATCAGCCCAAATAACAGAGCACACCTGTGCTGGTGCACCATGGGTATTCAGAGGGTTTAAGGGCAAACAGGGCTGCTGCTCAAATTCTCCAGTCCAATTTTATTTTGGACAACCTTTTTCTAATCCCTTTGTGATTTCAGATAACTGGCCTGACACTAATTATAAAGTTTGCAAGTTCCTCTCAAACTCGATGTTACACTGGAGTGAGAATGATGTAATGCCGTCTGCACCGCTGAGCTCACAGCTGCACTTTTCATTTCAGCAGCAGGAACAGACTCTTCTGATCAGAGGAGGCAGTTCCAAGCATTTTGTGGGGACAGATCCCCGTTCGGGCAGCTGGTCTGTCCCAATTTAGGCAAGTTATTTAGAGTATGTTGAACACCAGGGAAACGTGGCTCGAACAGAAATAGCTGCTTAGAGGATTTGAGGCAACCTGATGAGCCAATAAGGGTCAGTTTAGCAGGTCACAGGGTTGATGAGCTGATAGAAATCAGGTCTACAGGAGCACCTCGGCAGGGAGCCACACCTCCAGGTGACATTTCTGGTGTCGAGGGATCTATTTGGATTTTCCAGGCTACACAGGTTGGCTCCGCTGCAGCCCACAGGGTGGTGGTAATGCACCTGAAGCTGTTTGGTAGCTCCCAAAAACGTCAAAAACGCTTACGCACTTCAAGAGTGAGCCAGGATGAAACTCACACATGAGATGTTCCTCTCAAAGCTCCGAAGCTCAGATGTTGTGGCTGCCACCATCTTGGCAGTCCTGCCTCTGCCGCCTCCCCGTTTAATCTAAAAATGGTCCAAGGCGTGGATCGTGGGTGGAGCTGTGGAGGGCTCAATGACACCTGGATGCTCAAACAAGCCACCTGTAACAGCGCCCACCTCAATCAAGCAACGTGATGTCTTAACATAATGTGAATGGGTTTATTTATGTTGAAGTTTTATTTATGTTCAGGTCTCGTGGTAATCTGTCCTCCTCAGTTCAGTCGTGTCCGATGTGTCCGATGTCTTGCTCCGTCCCTGGCATAAAAGAAATTGTCCAACTTCCGAATGTACAGACAATATTTGTTTACATTCTCCGAAGTTTTTCAAAGTTTTTCAGTGACGTTATGACCGTGCCGTCAGTCTTGTGTAACCTGCTGCTGTGTGGCTAGATTCTGAATGTCAGTGGTAGCTCTGGCCGAATGGCTTCTACTGTTACCACAAAGGAGGGACTGCACTTCATTTCTAAATGTTTGTCTTTCTGGCCTGGGCATTGATTTCCTCTCTGTCTGTCTTTATTACTCTGGCTCCCCTCCCGTGTATAACCCCACCACAAATGTCTTAACTCTCCCCTTCCCCTGGCAGCCCTCTGATCCATATTGACTATCCGTCTTAGTTTAGCTTCCTCTCTGTTCCTTATTAAACCTGTAAAGGCTGTCTTGTTCTACCTGTCTGTTCTCCTTCATGCACTCATTCTTCTCTTTCCTCGTAGCCTTCCCGTCTTCTTTCTTCTGCCTCTGTCTTCTCTGCTGGAACCTGACAGAGAGCACATCACAACAGACTGCACCTGACGAAGGATTTAAAAAGGTTTACATGTTTATGATGTTGCATTGCATTCACTGCTGATCTACATTCTTTAATATTTGTCAATTTCATTATTTATTTTATATAATTTTTGCCCTATATAATGCACATAGGTGTTGGAGATCTTTTGGCAGCTTTTAACAAACAGCGATGCAGAGACGGCTCCCGTACTCAGTCTCAGCTCCCTCCCGTCTTCCCGACATTGGTCACCGTCGAACTTCTTCATCCATTTACGATCCCAATTTCTCTTCTCATCCCTCGACCCTCATCCATCGATCAAAGTATTGATTTGTAAATCAAGTTATAATGAAGCTAATTGGAATTACCTCTTTGCTGAGTAGTTTACTGTACAATTACTGCATAACCGTGCACCTACAAGCACAGCAAGGCCAGAACAATGATACTGATACTCATCCTGCCACTGCTATAATACCATGATGCTATACAGGGATAAAATGAGTGAATCATTCATAACAGACAGGACAAAATGTGTGGGTGAAACATTTCTGACAGATTTTTACTTGTGATACTCTAAAATAAAAGTTTGTGGCCTAAAATCCAGAAAGTTCAAAAAGTTAAACTCTCAGCACCGGACCTAGCAATCAGTCAGTGATCATCAACCCCCTGCAGACACACACTTAAAATATTAGTCACTCTCACTGTAGCTACTCTTGAGTTTCACCCCACTGTGCTCAGTCCTGAACTTGATTGTGAAGAGGACTTGGAAAACTCGTCTTCATCACCTCCTCTTCATAACGAAAGTGGGACAAATGAGTAATGACCGCCTGGTTTGGGGAAAGAGTGTTCCTTCTTCTTGTGGGCAGTGAAAGCTTTACAGATTTCTCAATATTAATTAGCAAAAATGGATTTAAAAGTGTCCAGAAAAGGTTCTTAATGTTACATCTGTTGCTTCAGTGGGATCTAATGAGAGAGATATGATAATAATAAATAATAAACTCATGTTTTGTTGTCAGTATTCTGGCTTCTTTGTGTGTTTTTGCTTTATAATTGGAAACAATTACAGAATGAGCCCCAAATACAGCCAGTGTTCGATGACACCTAAACAGTTTGAATGCATGAAAGATGAAAGCATGACACAGCAAAGTCAGTTTCATCATATTTTCTTTTTGTTGCATGTATTAAAGTCATTCGATGTGTGTGTAGGGGAGAGTGGTTGTGATCTGAGTGATTCTGGACCAGGAGGCGGTTTGTTGTGCAGCCCTGTGGTTAGTAGTTTAGCGGGACCCAGAAGTTCTAGCAGCCCTCCTGCTGTTGTGTTCTGATTTGACCCGATTTTCCACATTTAGACCCGACACACATTCAGTCATGGACCTGTCAGATCTTGTGACTTTTGTCTGAAGACATTAGTCTTGATGATTTGGACACACTTCTAATGTTACACTAAAAAAAAACACCTGTTCCACCAGGCTGCAGCCTCTACGTCACACCTTCACAGGTACAGGATGACGTCATGGATTCTCTGTGCAGCTGTTTGAAGAGAGAACATGTCACATCAACAAAAATAAGAAGAGGCGCTAAGCAAACGCACACATGCGCACAAAAAAACACATCCATCAAGACCTGACATGCTTCTTCTTCCACCTCCAAGTCTCTCTCTCTCTCTCTCTCTCTCTCTCTCTCTCTCTCTCTCTCCACAATCACGCGCCTCGGAGCCACCTGCATCAGCACCGGCTGCAAAAGTTGGTCGTGCAAAGGTAAGCTTCAAACTGATCAAAATATTTCTCACGCGGATCGAACACTACATATGTCATTGCATTAGCGTCATAACAAGTGTGTGGATCAGGGCGCACCGGTGTACGCATGCTTAGAGCCGGAGAGGAGCGCACCACATGCACATGTACACACTGTACTCTCGATGTGATCATCATGAACGGTCGCGCTTTTCTATTTGTGTTTCTTCCAAAGCTGCTTTTATGAAACAAAAGCTGCACACTGGAGGAGAAAGTGGAGGAGAGCTGCGCGTGGAGACGTTTTGCAAGGTAGGAAAAACAGGGGAGGGGGTGATGAGGGGGGCAAATATGTGAGAATACAAGAATATAATGTCATAATGTCACGGTAAAGCTGTTAAGTGTGTGTGTGAAGAGGCTGAACAGGAGATGAATCATCATGTGATCAGTTAAAACTTCAAATATATTTGAGTTATATTAATTTACAGTGATTTTCCCATCATAATCAGTATTATTATAAAATATTTATCAGCTTGATGGGTGTGTTTCACTTGTTCTGTCCTCTTGTGAGAGAACAGTCTTTGTTATAGTGTGTGTGTGTGTGTGTGTGTGTGTGTGTGTGTGTAGGATCAGCTGTGCAGGCGGGATGTACAGAGTGTGGGCTCCAGCAGGAGTCTGGATTTAGATTTCTCTGTCTGAGTATTGAATATTACTGAAGGAAGCAACCTGAACCTGCTTCCTGCTTATCGAGTTTCACTTCGGTGCAGCTGGAGTTCTCATGCACGACATCTTTGATTCATAGCAAAATAATAATTATAATAATAAAAGTTGAACTTCTTTCCTTTAAAATCCTCTTTTACATTCTTGTAGTCAGATAACTATAAAATAGGAAGGTGGCTCATTGTTCAGTCGCAGTGGAACAGCAAAAAAATCTTTACGATGTCGTCATACTCCTGCAGGAATGTGTGCGTCTGTGAAACACAATACTCTATTACAGTATGCTCATATAACATGACGTATCCCCTGACATCCTTTAATATTTAACAATACTGTATTGTATATTCTGAAAACAAACATTTAAGATGTTTTCTATAAAATATCATAGTTTTCTTATAGATGGACGTTTTGTCCAGTCCCAACAAGACATCCCATCATGCCTCTGAACTCTCTATGAATTTTTGATGGTGGTATATTGTAATCAAAACCAACCGGCTACAAAATGTCCATGTTTTTTTTGCTGCTTTGTATTCACAGCAGGAATCATACCGTCGCGGCGTTCATGATGCAGAGCATGGCTGATTTGTCCTTGAACTTTTATTCTCTGCATTGTGCATCTGTGCCGCCGCCGGCGAAACCCCTCCAGCATGCGTTTGTTCCATGCTTGCACCGCAGGAGCCTTCCTCATAATCCACAGTGTCAGCCCCGAAACGCAGATTTGTTTCAGGAGTTTTGAGCACAAAATAACAATGTCTGAGTTCCTGTTTTTGTTTTCTTTGTTGTTACTGATTACAGACCCTCTAAAAAGGGTCCTGCGGGGATTTGAAGGAGTCCCAGACAACAGCAGTCAGACAATACTGAAGTGTTTAAGCTGCAGTTCATCTAACAACCACCAGATAAAACTCAGATTGGACTGACAGAACTAACACGTGTCGCACAGCCAAGCAGCAGCCTCCATGGCTGTGAAATGAAGCCAATGTGGAAGTGCCAAAAACTGCAGTTCCTCAAACGTCCACTTGAGGCTGGCTACGGAACGAGTCAGTCTCCATAAGTCCCCATGTTAAAATGTCCAACTTCACAGCAGAAATAAACTGCAGAGGTAAGACTGCCAAGATGGCAGACGCTGAGCTTCAGTGGGTGACGTCACGGACGCAGCGTCCATGTTTCATACTGTCTACGGACGCAGCCGCCATTAACAGCAACTAAGCTGCGATTGCAGTCGAGTCTAGACGCACGTGTTAACATTTGTGAGGACTCTTTCTGTCGGTTCTACAGCGACATAATGGGTGATTAACCGACCATAAGTTGGTGATTAGGAGTCTGTTTATTGTTGTCATAAGCCCCGATAATCCCTGACGATCCTTGAAGATTTAGATATTTTCCAGAACTCAAGTCTGCCTATTAGCTTTCAGCATCAACATAACAAGATGAGCAATGGTTAGTCTCATAGATGCACCTGTGGATCACTGCAGCTAAGTTTTGTCATCATTTATCATTAAATATGAGCTGGAATTCAAATTCATCTGATTATGGAAAGAACATCCAGATCAGTTCTTTCAGTAGCGTGCGATAATTACAAGAATTTTTCTCTGTGAAATGTCGTTTGTAGTTAGTTACGCTGTCAGTTGGAAAGATAACAAGGCTCACAGATATGTACTTAGATGTTACGGAGCATGTTTTTTTCTTTTTAATCGAGTCTCTGTGACACTGTGTTGCTCGCTCTTGCACTTTTTCCTCCAAGACTCGACCCCGAGCAAGAAACCAAATTCAGTCTTAATCTTAAATGTGACGGTGACGTCACAGATGGTACGTCAATGCTTTTCCTCTGTCTGTCTGCTCAAATGTTACATGAGCAAACTTCACACTTGCACTTGGCACTTTGACTAGGACTTTTTTTGAAAGTTTAAAGGGTGTCACCAGCCAAAAAATCATGCAAGGAAACATCGAATGTCTTATTCTTCTCTGGTGGGGGTGGAGGTGTTGAAGTGTTCTCTGGATGGACTCCTTGCTCATTTGCTGCCATAAAAAGCTTTGATTTTGATTTCTGCCTGTAATTTTGATTCATTACTGTCTGTTCACTGAGGACAGTTCCTGTTAGTAACTCCACAACTGCAGAATCTCTCTCTTTTCTGCTGCAACCACCAGATTGTGATTAAACCGGACATGCAAGAATGTTGATGTGAGAAGACAAGTGATGGCTCTTATCTGGAAGTCACTGGTGATTGAATTTGTCTCTTTATCAGGTAGAATTCTGACCATGTTTCTGAACAATCATCTTTGATTGTGAAAAACTCATTTCAGTGCATCCTGAGCGATTTTGGATGAAACTATTCAAATTTGAAATCTTGCCTCCGGCAGCATCACTGTAAATATTTCATCACAGGAGAGACAGCTGCACAGGCGGAGGATAATTCCAGATGTCACACCTTTCTTGATGTTACTCTCCCAACAACAGTACAGACAAGAGGTCTTCATGTGTTCTTGTGGTTTGCAGTTTTGGAGTCTGTAGTCCGCTGGGCAGCTTCTGATGGTTCGTAGGTCCCTTTGAATCATGTTGAGTCACTTTAGGGACGTTTTTCCACACATTTGCTGTGTCTAGTTTAAAATTCTGGACCTGTAAGGACTTCTTGTATGGACAAACTTTAGGGGGAAAGGATTACAACAAGTCCTCCAAACTAAATGACATGATAGGTTTCTTGTAATTGCCTCCCATAGCATTTTGTGATCTGACTCCCCATCCAGCAGGACAGTATGACTCGCCAATGGTTTAAAAATGAAGGTGAGAAAAGATCAGTATTAGCATTTTCCAATTTGACGCTGCTAGGATCGTGGTTGTCAGGCTTTTGGCTGAAAAAGTTGGTTGGTTATGGGAAGTTTGGGTTTAAAATTCACTTGGATACGGAGGCAGGAACACCAACGTAAAGTGTCTGCAGGAGTGTGATGCAAACATTGACCTCCCATGTCTAAGAGATGCATTTCATTAACCTGTCTGTCCACCCAAACTGTGTCTTCATGAAGATTTGTAGCTGGATATGTCAGAATGAGCTCTTTTGTTCGTCAAATGTATGTTCATGCATCTGAATGCTGTTCAGAAGCGCCTCTAGATGAGCTGTTGACGTAAAAAATCTTGGGATCCCCCGTTGTGTTGTTGCTGATGCCTTTCGTGTGGATTTGGGGTGCCCTGCAGTTTGGCAACAGCTTGCAAAGAAAAAAAAAAAAACAGAAACTAGCAAAGCCTGACCCTGTGTCAGTGCTGACGGGGATTTTCTCCTCAGGAAGTGTCTACGTGCTCAGATGTAGGCTGCGAGTTCAAGCAGGAGAGCTGCCATTCTGTTTAGACGCGCCTTGAGCAAGGCATCACATCCGTCGCTTGTTCGGGATCTTCTAAGCTTTGAGAAATCTGCATTGTGCACTTCAAAGCGCCAAACGGCGCTAAATGATGCGACTTAGCCGTCGAAACCGACGGGGAAGAAAGTTGGATGGATGAAACATGCCGAGACGCTGTCACCACGGCGCTAATGACTCACAAGTCTGTCATCTCTCCTGTGAATGTTCATTCCTCACATGCAGCCATGTATATCCAGAAAATAAATGTGTGTGTGCGTGTGTGTGTGTGCATGTGTGTTTGAATCCATCATGTATGACATCCAGGCTCCTCTGCACACCAGTGGAATTCACACACACTTTTTTTTTTAATCTCAACAAAATCCTCTCAGCTGTTACATCCATCCCTCTACTCCCCCAACACACACACACACACACACACACACACACACACAAACACACATACACGCTCGCCAGCTCCACCATAGACTTTGGAATTCACTGTTGCCATGGCAATGGAATAGAGCACGCTCTCTCGCATCGCCTGTTCTTTTCTATTGCTTTATCTCTCTCTCTCTCTGTAGAAGCAAACCAGCTTCTCTTGTCTGACAGGGGGCTCGTTTTTTTTTTTTTTTTTGCCGTCAGCATCAGGTTTTGTTTGTTTGTTTGTTTGTTTGTTTGTTTGTTTCAGTGACATATCATCATTCTCATATAGAAAACATGTTTGTTTGGGAGATGCTTCTGTACAGGAGCGTCCCCTGGTTTCAAGACTCATGTCACGTTCGTTAATCGAACCCATCCTCTCCCCCCCTCCACCTTCTATCTCCTCATCTCTTGCCCTCACTCTTTCCTTTCTCTCTCTCTCTCTCTCATCTTCTCCTTTGCTTCTCTCCCTCTCTCTTTCTGTCTTTTCACTCTCTCTCATCTGCTCTTTACCCCCCCTCACCACCACCACCACCACCCTCCCTCTTTTCTTCCTTCTCTCAGTAGCTAAGATGACTGCCATGACAATTCAATGAGAGGAGAGGACGCCAAGTGAAACATCCCCCGCACGCTGAAAAGGAGAGAAGGAGCGCTCAAGGTAAAGAGAGGAGAGGGAGAAGAAGAAGAAGAAGAGGAGGAGGAGGAAGAAGAGGAAGAAAGAAGGGATAAGAAGAAGAGGGAGAGGCAGAGGAGCGAGGGAAGGGGAGAGAAAGTGAAGGATAAACGGTGGATGGAGGCGGCTCGGACCGGGGCTACGGAGCGCTCTTCACCGACGAAGAAGAAGAAGAACAGCAGCAGCAGCAGCAGCAGCAGCAGCGGGGGGGAGAGGAGATGGAGGCGAAAGGCAGAAACATGCCCCCAGGTAACACTGACACACACACACACACACACTTACGTGCATGTGGTCTTACACACATAAACAGCAACCAGATGCACATGTGTGTGACACGTACAGACATATAGGTTTTCAAGCAACATTCAAACACACAAACAAGCATGCACAAACATAATCGTGCAGGAAACCGCACACACACACACACACGCATGCACACACAAACAGAGGTCTGGATTCAGAAGGCAAGTGTTTCTGATTAATCTGCGCTGGCATTCGTGTAACCAAGCTAAACGTCCTTTAGACCAGAGATGGATGAATGAAGGGGTGCTGACACGCGAGCAATTAAGAAAATTGAGGGAACACGCTGTAAAAATGATTCACTGAAACATATCGCTGCATTAAAAAGCCGATAACGTCTGTGCCGAACTTGAAATCGTTTAATTTTCAGTGTGTTGTCTTGATTTTTCCGTCTTTTCAAATGCAAAAAGGAGCCTCGGTTGTTTAGTTGTCATGCATTTGTTGACGAGGCTAACCAATCAGGATGAAGTACAGCTCGGATACTAAGTGTTGTGTCATCACTTTTATTGTCTACACTGAAGGCAGCTGAGTTTTTATTGTACATGTCAGAGCAGAAAATACTTTTTTATTTAAATCATTGCCTGAACTAGCTTTGTCACAACTCACACACCTGATGCTCAGCGTGCAGTAAATCACACAGTGTACCAGGATGTCAGTGGTTCAGCGTCCATGTTACAGTTTGTTTAAATGCAACAAAAGCCAGTCGGTAATGTGACCAATCCAGTGTGAACGCGGAGGAAGCCTGCTGCTGCTGCCATGTTGAGAGGTCGATGTGCTGCTCACATGACAAAAACGTTTTATTTTGAAGGACGTGACAGATTTTTTCATCTCGAGCGTCTCAGGATCGAGCGTGCTGTGCAGTTTTTTCATCACACGATGACTGGAAGAGAAAAAAGCTTTTTAATTTTTACTGAATAAAACTTCAGGAAGTTTCAGCTCTGCTGATGCACATGGATGCAAATCATTGTTAAATTGAAACAGTGGTTTCCTTAAATCAGATTCTTGAATGCACAGGAATGCAGATTTAGCTCACAAGCAACTTCCAAAATAAGTTTATTAAGGTATCAGTCAGCTGACTCCCCACATCAAAATACAACATGAAATTTAAAGGAATAATCCCTGTAATGTATTGAAGTCAATCAAATTAAACATCAATTTTCAGCTTAACATGCAACCATTCACCTCAGATTGCTGCAGTGGCACAACTTTATTGTACTTGTACTTACGGCTACTTCATGCCTGAAGCTAAAATTGTACTTGTACTGCATTTGCATGACAGTTTTGGTTGTAGATCTGTGAAGACGTTCCTCTCATCCAAGAGACTTCTTCAGTTCACGGACCTACACCAAAGTCCAGCTGCCCCAGATTTAACCCTTCAACTAACAGATCGTTATTATTATTGATTTAGTGATCAGTTATCGTTAACATTATCCTCACCTTTACCAGCTGCAACACTAAAGTGATGCTCACGTGTTAATGCATCAATAATTCATATTTATTAATAAAACATTTACCTGAAATCTGCATTTATTTAATTATATTTTGATGCTTTCTACTTTTACTCAAGTAGAATTTTGAATGCTCGACCTTTACTTGTAGTATTTCTGTACATTCTGTGACATTACTACTTTTATCTGAGTATTTCTTCCGCATCTGGATCGGCGTTTCTGTGACGTCCTCCTGCGGTCTTACCGGGACTCGCCGTATGAATATTCCAGCAGGCAGGTCAGTTTCAGGGTCAGAGTACCAGTGGTCTCTGTTATTTTGGGATTTGCGTTGCCATGGAAACAGCCCTCCGGCCATCTGAATTAACCAAACAGTTTAAGAGCCCGCGGTGAGATTGATATTCTCCGCGCGATCGATTGTTTACATTAACCTCTCGTTCGTGAGCGCGTGAGCAGGAGTCGTAGTCCGGGGGAGGATTCCACAAAGCCAAATGACTTTTTGTTCGTCAGATTATTGAAATTCTTATCGAGGAGCTAAATGTTACTCCGAACCTCTCCTCCTGCTTTCAGTGCTCCTTGGATGTTTCACTTATGTTTCCTGAAGCACAGCAGATGTGTTGTATCTCAATTTCCCTCTTGTCGTCCCCCTCACTGTTCACCTCTCAGCTTCGATTTGCGTCTCCTCTCTCCCCCTCTCGTCTCCTCTCCACTCGTCTCTTCTCGTCTCATCATCCACTCCTCTCTTGTCTCTCTCACACTCCTGGTTTTATTAACGTGTACGTAAACCTTGGTGGCCTGCTTCCCTTTTCGTTCCCCGCTCCTCTGCGGTGTCTTTTCTGCTCAGGTTTAACAGGTTTTTTTCCTCCACAAAAGTCCCGTTGATCTGATCAGCAACCAGTGTTCTTCCACATCAGCATATCTGCTGTTATTAACTCTGTAAAAATGAGTATTTTGGAAATACAGGCTTTGACAGGAGGGTCAGAATTCAGATGCACCTGTGCTGAGAGAATCCACTGATTTAACTTTATTTATTTTCATCGGTTTCTTGGGGAATCTCGTCCGCAGACTTACAAAGAAAGATTTTATTCTCCCTCCCAGCAGTCCGTCTTCCACTGCTCATTTTTGTAACAGTGTTTTATATTCTTGTTGATGCAGCGGGGTCGGCATTTTGTTCTTTTGCTGGCCACCTGCTGCCAACATTTCTTTACAGCTTCAGGCTGTGTGCGCTGTTCTTTTTTTTTTTATTATCATTATTAAAAAAAAAAACACTCTGTTGTGTTCACCATGAATGCAATGGAAAGACTCGTCCCCATCAGCAGCTTCCACCACTCACCCATAGTCACCCAGTGGCTCTATTAATGCAGAAATATTTGACAGTTCAATGCAGGATCTCATTTTTAATTTCATTTGTCCAACCTTTAAAGGCTTTTTTGAACTTTCTTGGATATAAATTACTTTTAAAAAGTCTAATTGGTTTCACATTAGCCTGAATATTAAAATGAATGTATTCTTTGCTTAGTTAATAACAAAACCAATCATTAACTTGTCGGTCAGTATTAGTTATGATGAGTATAAGGTGACAGTAACCTGTGCACAGACTCTCGTATTTCTCATGATAACAAGTTAATTTAATTTGTTTTATTTATGTCATTGTGTCCAAATAACAAATTTGTTATCACAAAAGAATAATTTTCTTGAGATCTTGAGAAAATGATATGTTGTTTACTCGAGACAATGACAATAACTTTGATATTTCATAACATACAGATTCTTTACAGACTGACGAGAATCTGACAATAATTAATTAACTGTTTTATCTGTTATGAGTTATTACCAGGTAAAAGCTATACATATTGCTCTTAGTCATAATAAACTTTCAATTTTTAGACCTTAATTGGCACAAATGAATCACGTCGCTCATAACTTTGACTCCAGCCTGATTAGCCTGTGATGGTCACGTAATTACTTTTATTGTCGTCTGTTACAGTGCAAACACAGTACAGTATGATTTGTTTAGGATAAGTTTGATGAGGCTTCACAAAAATCACATTCCACTTCCTGTTTACACGGAGGGAAATGGTGAATTAAATCCTGGTTGTACAGATTAGCTGTACTATATTCAATCTTTTTTGGTGTGACTAACTCCTATGACATGCACTTTGTTGATCCTCCACCCCATATGATATGTGTCAGCTGATCAGATGGTTGCGAGCATCTGGTGTCACAGCACATTTAAACTGTGAAAAGGAAATCAGCGCTCAAGACAAAAAATGCAAAAGACGAAATGTTTTTAATTTTGAAGTGACGTGAGTGACTGCAGACATTAAACCAGACGTGTCCAGGAGGAGAAAGGTTCAGGTGATCATGGTGCAACTGCTGCACCGATAAAGATGATAGATTTAGACATAATTACTGTATTGAGTAAAGATTTTGGTGTCTGTGTTCTTGTCAGACATCAGTTTCCTTCCCCGCCCAGCGATGGTGTGGTGCGAGCGTGGCATCCAGGTGCTGCTGACCACCATGGGAGCATTCGCGGCCTTCGCCCTGATGACGGTGGCCATCGGTACAGATTACTGGCTGTACGCCCGCGCCTTCATCTGCAACAGCACGGCCAACTCATCCCAGGAGGAGTCCAGCAACAAGGACAAGAAAGACCCCGGGGCACTCACCCACTCCGGCCTCTGGAGGATCTGCTGCCTGGAAGGTACGGCTGGTTGTGTCCGCGCACGCACGTCGGTGGGGGGTGGTGGTTGGTGGTTGAATGTGTGTGTTTGTTTTCTCATGCGCTGCTCGGTGACTGGAGGGTCAGTGTGTTCATCATTGTAATCAGAACCGACATAAATAGGTGTTCTCTTGCTCACACACACACACACACACACACAGCCAGGATGATTTACTGCTTCACTTTTGCTCATTTGTCTGTTTTGCCGATCTGCTCTTTAACCTCTGGGAGTCTCTGCGGGGTCAGTTATGACGATGACGTCTCAGAATTCTCATAAAAGTGCGAGCGGTCGCTGCTGCTGCTGCTGCTGCCGCCGCCTCAAACTGTCGCTGCCTGCACGCCTTGTTACCATGACAACAACGGGAACCACACCAAGGAAAATAACGAAGGACCTAATTTCTCTGTCTTCCTGAAATTATATTTATATAGTGCTAAATTGCATTGTGCAGACAGATGTAATCGCCGCCTGGATTGTGTTTAGAGGCGACGGTTTGTTGTGTGCTGCAGTGGAATCTGGAGCGGGTGGTCTGAGCCGATGGTGATGGTGGGCGTGCAGAGAGTCCAGTCTGTGCTTAGTGTCAGACAGCAAAGGTACAGGTTCAGGAAAGTTAAACACACCGTGTCTCATGTTACTGCAGACTTTTTCAGCCTTAAACCAGATGACTGTGTGCTGAGAGTGTGTCTGTACAAGCAGGTACTGAAACGTCAGATATTTTGGCATCACTGGACTTTTTTCTGTGCATATTCTCTTCCGTCTACGGTCAGCATTTACTGTAGACTCTTACTGACCAATGAAAAGCTGTTTTGTTACATCATGTCTGTAGGACAGAAAGAAGGAGCACAGCTCTGACTTTTGTTTCAAGCTCTGTGATCTCTCTGAACCGAGCCTGAGACTGATGCACGCACGTCAGTGACAGATGGCCGTTAGTCTTGATTATGCTGATTTCAGTCTAAAATAGTAAAATAGCTTCAATTAGGCTAATGTTCTGTGTGGAAACATGTAGGACAGCCTTGGTATTCATAGCTTACCAGCTGAGGGTTAATCCAAATCACATAGATTCATTCATTTCTGCTGCTAAAGGTGTCTCATTATAGTGTTTTGGATTTGATTTATAAGCAAGTTTCTAAGAAAAAATGTTTTTTTCATCCGACCTTAAGAAATCAGGTTGTTTTCATCAGGTTGTTGGTTAGACCGGCTGTAGTTTGACGTCGTGGCGGCAGCATTTCAGTTTACAGCAGCAGACGCGGCTCGCTGTTTCACCTCAGCGACAAATCAGACGTGAAACATCACGTGATGTGCGCGGTCCATATCTCTGTAGCACTGTGACATGCTGTAAACATGACAATGAGATGTTAATGTGACCCTCTGTGTTTCTGGTACATCCTGACGCTGCTGTGTCGATCAGAGCTTTGCTTCATTTTTCCTGCTGCACTTGTTCTACGTTTAATAGAAGAGGACACACACACACACACACACACACATATCATATATATATACAGAATAAATACACACACACAAGCTGAGGTTCCCAGAGATGTTTATGATAAAGGTTCTTGTGTTTTAGTTAAGGGTGCGACATGTTACATTTTAACCGCAGTAAATTACCACATTCACTTTGAGGCATTAGTATAATTATCATAAACAAGAGCAGAGCATCAAGAACACTGCGTTTTTCCTCCTCTGTGTGCAATCAGACCTGACATGGAAGGAAATCTGAGTTCATCAGGTTTAATAGTTAGCTTCTGCAAAGTGTTTCAGATCTCTTGTTGTTTCGATGTGGCTCTAATCCTTCTTTAAAGCAGCTCCTGGTCCTGTTATCTGTCCCATTTCATCCATGATAGTATGTTTTGAAAAATAGCTGTCAAAGTAAACAAATGTTCTCTCTCAACAAGAGTTCATGTCCAGTAATGGCTCATGGTGGAAAAAAGACTGAACATTCCCGTCTACAGAGGAGCGGAGGAAGGCAGCATTCAAGAGAAAAATACAAACTGTGTTGACTCAGTTCTTGATGATTTGGACTTCATGAACGACTGAACCAAGTTAGAATGACTGAATTTATTTGTGGCCAATCACTTCCAAACCACTTCCAAGTTTTTTGTTGCGATGCGAGTGGTGTGGCTTAAGTTTTATCAACACATTCATGGTTCTCTGTCAATGGATCCTATCATGACTTCAGTTTGACTCTCTGGTCAAAACTAACCAGACCACCTCGCCTGGTCCCTCACCTGCAGGTTCTGAATTCACACGCAGATACGCGTTTAGATCGATGTTAACGTGATATTATGAGCATATTAGCATGCTGACTTTTGCATCATGCAGCATTGGATAGCTGTTGGCATGGCTGTATGTCATCAGTTATTTATCTGACTGACATGATGAGGCTTCTTAGTAAGTTTTATAATCACTTTTTACTTCAAGATCAGCTCTTTCTTCTTCTCTACATAATAATTTTTTAAAATTCTTTCCCATAACTTTTGCTCCCATGTTTGTCTTCACTGTCTTCCCCACTGCTTTTCACCATGTCTACCTTTCTATTTATCCTCCTTGTGACCTCTACTTTTCACCTCCTTCCCCACCCTCTCCTCTTCCTCCTCTGTGTCTTTTTTTTTTACAGGCTTGAAGCGAGGTGTGTGTTCCCAGATCAACCATTTTCCAGACGACGCAGACTACGACCAAGATGCTGCAGAGTATCTGCTGCGTGAGTGACACGCACACACACACACACACACACACACACACACACACATTTACAAATGAACGACAAATGCGCACAGGCTGTACTACACACGGTGTGCGCGCAAACATCTCAACACAACACAACACACATACAAGCAGTCTCCATCACACGGATGCTGAAAGGACAGAAGGGGATGGTGGGCGGACATCAATGCACGGATGTCAGATTCAAGCAAAGCGTTCCTGGAGGTGTGTGTAAGTGTGTGTGTAAGTGTGTGTGTATGTGTGTTTAAATGCCCAGGTGCATGATGGGGTTGGGAGTCTGGGGGTGTGCAGAAAGCTTTTTTTTTTTTTTTTCACAGATGGATTGAAAGAACAGCCTTCACTAATGGATTATTTTCAGCTCAGGATTCAGGTTTCACATCCTGCCTCCATTGTGATAGCAGATTCTCTTCGTACAGCCCTGAACCCTTTTGGTTTACAAAGTATACAGTATGTTCCATCCATATATTATATAAAGATATCTATTTCTGCGAAGGAGGCTGTGATGCTATCCTGACTGCCGTGTCTGCTTTGCTGAGCAGCCTTGATTGAACAACAAAGCTTTTACCTCTCCAAAGGATTTCAATTTATATTAATAAGAGAAAATGTTTAGAGTAACAGACAATCATGGGATACGTGTTCTGTGTTTTTAATACACTGACTGCTGTGCATGTTCAAAAACGCTGTACAGTATCAAAAGATAAAGCTTCTTCCACTGGCCCAGGGTCTGACTTTCTACTAAAATCTAATAACAAGTTACAGTTTTCTGATTAAAAATGTTAGACCTGCCACATACTTCTTCATTGATAGATTAATTCTTCTTATATAAATATAAAAAAAAGCTAGTGAAAGAAACTGTCAGAGCCAAAGATGACATCTCTAAAATAGTTTGTTTTGTCGAGACAAAACCCTAAAAGTTAGAATACGACACGATACGATACGGTACAAGATGATACAGTACAATACAGTACGACACGACACGACACGACACGATACGATACGATATGATACGATGCGAAGCGATATGATACAAAACGATTACATACGATACGATACGATACGACAAAATGTACAACACAATACCATACAATCTGATACAATATGAAACGAATAAATACGATACGATAGAATTTAACGATCCTGCACTGGGAAAGCTCACATAACACAGGGTGTAGAATAAATCTAAGAAAATACTCATAAATAAGAAATATAAAGAAAGAATGTGAGATATAAGAGAAGAATAAAATAAAATAGTACACTCTTACATGTAAGAAGCTGGAACCAGCACATATTTCTGCTTGAAAAATGAATTATCCCTTATCGATTATCAAACGTGTTTGTTTTTCCTGTTGACCTCCTCATCATTTAACTGACAAATCATTTCAACTCTACTTTTAACAAAAGGACCAAACAATTAGTTAATTGGAGGAGGTAATTATCACTTAACTCATTATTCTGATGACGTAACACACAAGTGGTTTGTCATCTGAACACTCCAAAGGTGAGAAAATCACTACAAACCCTGTACAACTCTGTCTTATCAGCTGCTGGTCAAATCATCAATATTCTGTTGAAGATGAGAACACCACCCACGCGGTTGCTTTTCCCGTTAAAAACACATTAGGAGAATCATTTGCGGCGCTGTTTGGCGTGTCTGACAGACACTTCTGTGAATATATGCTTATCACAGCATCGTTTCTCTTCAGAGGCAAACAAAAGCTGGCGCAGCCTGAAAAGTCACCTTGAAAACTTGAAGGCTCTGCTGTTCCACGTGTCCCTGCCAGAGATGGAGCCACGCAGCATTTTAATCTTCTATAATGTCTCTCTGCGTTATCACCGCCGCTTAAAGGTTTGAGGTGTCTGCAGAGGAGTGTACCGTGAAGGGCTGTTAGGTGACGTAATGCAGCCACACTGAAGGTCCTGAGCTGCCAGGCAGCAGTGAGCTGCTGGTTAGATAAAAATAAGGAAGTTATCATCTTGACGCTGATGATTGATTTCATCTTTCATACCTGCTGCCATTGCTTGTTAAGCAGAGTTCAGAGATCTACCTTCATACTGGACGGGCAAACCTTCAAGCAAACATCAAACTTCTCCTGGAGCATGAAACAAAAACTTCAGGTGGCAACAAACATTTTATTGTTGGCAGTAATTGAACCTATAATCATCCCAAGCTACTGTTTTAGTCCCTTGTTGAGCAGGGTGCTGGTCAAGCTAACGTAAAATGCATCAACTCAAACATTGTTTTAAAAGTATAACGAATATTAGAAGCCAGGATATTCATTAAACCTAAAGGGTTATTTCTCAAAGTGGGGTTCCACTAGTCAATGTATTACCTACAGTAACTCAGACAAGAGGACTGCAATGCACTGCTGTGGACGGGGTCAGCAACACAACACAATAACACAACAAACTAAACCATCAAGGCAGCAGCAGATCTGCAATTCCCATGTTCGCTGAGAAAAATCACTATTTTTGTCTGGTTGTGCTCAAAGAGAGGATAGATCTATGTAAAATGTGTATGACGGTTTCCTGTTGGAAAAGTTAGTATTATGACGAGGTGAAAATATTCTGACCACTGACGCTGACACTTTTTTTTAGGACGCTACAATCTGTGTTTCTGCTGCCTCCGTCCACAGCAGTTCATTACTTAGCTTCTTCTGTACTCTGTCTGCTTCTCCAAGCTGGTGGCGTGCCATCTGCTCTCTATTATAGGTAATACACTGATTATGGATTGAAGTATTGAACCTCGCGTCAATAAATCCAAACTAATCCATTTAATATCACATTTCCGTCTGAGCCTCCTTGCCAAATAAACCTCTCTAAAACATTTTGTACTAAAATATCATGTAGTAAACTTACATAAGTAGATAGCTGCTGTTCCAGAGCCAACTTGTAGTGTCAGCTATAGCACGTCTTGGTAACACTTTTTCTCCCAGGAGTGTCACGAGGCTGTTAACTTTGCACCTTCAAGCGGTGTTGAACCTCGGGAAAAAAAAAGCCTCACTAATTGTACTACATTAGGAAAGAACATCAGTGGCCGTGTTTATTTCCTGCATGTCCTCATCTGCAGGTGTGGTGCGCGCCTCCAGCATCTTCCCCATCCTCAGTGCCATACTGCTCCTGCTGGGTGGAGTCTGTGTTGCTTCCAGCGGCTTCTACAAGAGCAAAAGGAACATCATTCTCGGCGGAGGGATTCTGTTTGTAGCTGCAGGTAAGATTACAGCTTTGTCACGGATTTTAACAGAGACGTTTGTTCTTTCGCTCCTTGTCTGGAGAGAAAGATTCGCACTGTTAAGAGCAAACGCTGGTGGTTAGAAATGTATTAAAAGAGGAGCTCATAATGTGCTATTTGCTCTTAATATTTAATGCATGCCTTTGTCCCTCCAGTCCGTCTCATTCCACTCAAAACTGAAATTAAATTTTGCTATTTCATGATTAGTTTCAGATTTATCAGTCAAATACAGACTTAATAAGAAGTTCTCATGTATGATATGCAGATTGACTTTCATCTTCTCTGTATAATTGAAAGGAAACACTTTCAGTATCCCTGCCTGGAAAACAATTTAATGAAGCTGCAGGTTAATTTGTCTCCGAGGAGCACTTACAGTAGAAGTCTTGTATATTTCTTCAGGGCTCAGCAACATTATCGGAGTGATCGTGTACATCTCAGCAGCACTGAGCGACATCTCCCCCAAGAAAGACGAGGACAAGAAGTGGCACTACTCCTACGGCTGGTCCTTCTACTTTGGCGGCTTGTCCTTCATCCTGGCCGAGATGGTGGGCGTCCTCGCTGTCAACATCTATATCGAGAAGAACAAAGAGCTGCGCTGCCGCTCTCGCACCGACCTCTTCAAGAGCACCACGCACGCCATGCTGCGGCTGCCCAGCTACCGCTTCAGACGGCGCTCCCGCTCCAGCTCCCGCTCCACCGACCCGCCGCACTCGCAGGAGAACTCGCCCATCGGTGCCTCCAAGACCTTCAGCCTGCCGCCCTCCGCCCCACCTTTCTCCGTGGCCACCCTGCCCAACCCGCACCACACCAGCAGCGGTGGAAGCGGAGGAGGAGGCGACATCTCCATGTACACCCTGACGAGGGACTCCAAGCTGGGCAGCCTGGGCGGCGGCGCCCCACCTCTCTACGGCACTGTGGACCGAGCCACGCTGTACCAGCTCCACAACTACTTCCCAAAAGATTCCAGCGGCAGTGGCGGAGGCGGAGGAGGAGGAGGAGCGGTGATAAGCAGCGGCACGCTGCCGTCTCACTCCAAGTCCAATTTGGCGGCAGCTGCGGCTGTAGCCCAGAATTCAGCACCGCTGAATACCTCCACATCAGCCACCACACCGGCCCAGCCGGCTCCGATATCTACAGCCACCATGGAGAGGGAGAGGGACAGGGACAGGGGCAACGTGGGGACCCTGGACCGACTGACAGCCAAGAGGGACAGGGATAGCAACTCAGATACACTTAACAGGAAAACTACGCCAGTTTAAAACTAAACCTCAGAGAGGAGGGAGAGAGGGCAAAGAAAGGGGAGTATTGAAATAAAGGAGAGGTGGTATTGAATTTACAGCGACATTAGAGATATCTGAGTTGAAGGAGAAGAAGAGTAGGGCTGAAAATGTGTGGGTGACACTTCAAAGGGAATGTTTCTGTCCTTGAGCCTGGGGTATCTAGCTGCCATAATTACTTACTGATATCATAAACAGCCATAAAACACCTGATATTAAGTGCAAATTCATGACAACTGCCTTAAAATGGTCATGACTTTAGCTAAGTTAATTATACAGCAGTGGTGCAGTGGAGGCCTCGGCTTGTTCTTTTTAAACTTTTCATTTCAGCAGCGCTCCATTTTAACGTTGTCGTCCCAAATGCACAACTGGCAGCTCTTCCCAGTAAAACCAGTTTCCCGGTGCAGCAGTTGGGGGTTAAGTGCCTTGCTGAGGAGGCAGGGGAGCTAAGTAGTTATTTACTCTCCCCTTCTACATTTTGTCAGCCTGCTACGGAGATTTCGCTTTAACAAAAAGGAACCACCGAGCACTGATTTTGTGATTTGTAAGCTGAACTGTTTTCTTTTTTTTTAGAAGTCGAGACATCCAGCTTGAACTCGAGGTGTCTTTTTCACCTGCAAACCACCAAATCACTGCTTTCTGGTATTCTAAACACTTTATTATTTATGAAACGTCATAAATAATAAAATAACAAAAGTGGCCAGATGGTGTAAGCCACAATTCTCTGTTACATTTGTGTTTTAAAAAGGGACACAGAGCCACAGACGGGTACATTTCAGCCAAGTAACAAGCTGCTCAGTGACGAGTTGACTTCCGATTCAAGGTCAACGGTAGCTACTTAACCTCTGGTCCTAAGAGAGCGACCTCAGCCATATCTAACCTACTGACACACGCCCATACCAGAAGAGGCTGACACACTGTGAGCCGATTTGTTTTTCATTGTGTGTCAAAGGTAATTACACAGTGACAGATGGGCATTCTCCACCGGCGCGGCACAGCCATAGACTTTACGCTTCACCCTGTACGCCTCCATTGCACCACTGCCAGTTGTCACAGTTTGGTTCAACGTCCATCTGAACGAGTAACTTTAGTCTGACGTTAAATTCCTAGAGCCATTGTTCAAATGTGTGAAATGTTTGCAGCATTCTGGCCAAATAGAAGTAGACCGCTACGCTTGTTCGAGGATAATTTGACTTGTTTCTTTTTCTTAAACAAGAGGAGTGAAAGGAAGAGGGAAAATGTTATGTGGGACTTGATTTAAGCCTTTTTTTAAAATCCAAAACTGCAGCCAGACAAGAATATTGATTTTGGACAGTTCTTGCAGGTCTGTGACTTGATGCAATCTACGGTCTCCTGTATTAAACTCCAGCCATCCAGCCACCACCGTGACCGGCTGCTTGTGAATTGTGTCTCCATTTGTAAGCAGATAAAAAAAAAATAATGCCAATAATTTTGTTATCTTGGAAAAAATGTATTCAAACTAAGTAATTCTTTAATTATCGGTATCGATGAACAGCACTTTAAACGGCGTGCTCGGTCATCACATAGTAGAAATGCTGCCAAATGTTGCACCTTCAACGTCGATGAAAGTTCTTGTAAAGATGGACCTCTGCGTGTTTTTGTTTTTTTTTTTTAAATTGCCAAAACGGATTCCGGCGTTCGTATGACTGTTTGCGATAATGTTTCGGTACCGAAGGCTACAAGGCGGTCATCCAATGAGTGTTCCTGCAAAGGGCTGCAACCACAGGCAACAGGGTGGGCGGGGTTTCAATTCAGTTTACACTCAGGGGGTGGAGTTTTAGTTCAAACTTAGATCAAAACGCTAAAACATCGTGTGTTACTCCAGTGTAAGATATTTTATTTACTCCTCACTTATTCTTAAAAGATAACACAAAACGGAAGCACATTATTCAGTCTTAAAGAAGTTTTTTTGAGGGTGTTTACGAAACAGAGATCACTCGAAGGCGGACAAAATTCCACAGCGGACGTACTGCAGAATATTCTGGACTTCACGTGCTAAATCTGACTACCAGACTCACATACTGAACTCTGAATGCACTTCTTGGATCAGCTGCGACCAACGCTGGTTGACGCAAAGTTGGAGGAGGAGGGAAAGAGAAATAAAAAAAAAGAGCACAACAGCTGGCTTCAGTTCCCCTTCCCTCCGTCTCTCTTTTAGCTATAACTATATACTATTTCACAAACTAGAATAATAAATGTATTATTGAGTATATTATCGGTCCATTCACTTCAACAAAAAGCACATAATGTCTGTAAATGGTAAATCTTTGGGTTGTCTTTTCATTCTGAGTGATTGATCATCTCTAGGTTACATGAGGTTGTAACTGAGTATTAATATCATGTTGCTGGTGTTTCTATGATCGTAAATGGTTATTGCAGGGTATTTATACATTCTGAATTTTCTTTTGTAATTTTTTTATATTCCTTTCGAGGACTTTTTAAGTTCCTTTCTCTTGCTTATGTACACTAAAGTCAGTGGTGTCACGTGGAAAGCATGTGCACAAAAAGTGAGAGGGTGATAACGTGTAAATCCGTCTTTCTTTTTTATTTTCCGTTTTCATCATTCCCTTCAGCGTACTCGTGCAGGGAGAGTTGACTGAGCGTGCATGATCTTTTTTCAGCGACGCCCTGTTTCACCTTCGCTCACACATTCCCGCTGGCACTCGCCCAGTAAAACCAGTCTGCCGCTGGTTACTGAGCCGCTTCCCTGGAACAAACGGGGGGCTACATGCCTTCCTCAAGGGCACATTGATAGTTGCTAAAGAAAGCCGAAGTGTCATCTTTTTCCCTCCGTCTTGACTGTGTACTTGTTATCGTTGCACTGTTTTCTCTTTTATATTTTCACGTATTTATTTAAGTTATTTACTTTAATATTCTGATTTCCCTTCTGTAATCGTTTCTCTATTTCTATCTATAATTGGTCTTTACATTGTCCTTGTTCTCAGTTTTTATTGCAGCTTGACTTTTTGTTGTTTGTCCTTTTGACTTTTTTTTTAATATCCCTCCACTGTCGCTCTTCCGCCATCATTCGGTCTTCATTTCCTTCCAGGCTAATGATTTTTTTGTTTTCTAAACATTACCAGCGTAGCCTAATAATCAGTGTTTTTTAATGTTCTGACTAGTGTATAACTGTAGGCGATAGAATTTATATTAATCTATTTATTTTCGTGGTGGTATGTATAGATATTCTTAATGTTATATTGTTTCAGAGTTCACACACCTGTAACTTTGGGCTATAAAGGCTTCACGCCTGCCTGTGGCATACGGTCAGTAGCCTAAGTTTTGGCAGAGTGGGCTAAATGTGGTCCGTGTTGGTGTCGTCAGTGGTTTTTACAACAAAATGCATCAGCCTCATGCTTCGGAAAAATACGCAAATCACTAAATGAACACTGACATGCACCCTAAATTTGCTTTTTTTTAATCTTTGGTAAAGTGTTTGTGTGAACAAACGTTCTGTTCCTTCGTTTTTAATCCATATCCGGATGTGAAAGCCATTTTCAAAGGCGACGTTAAGTCACCAGCTCCTTTTACCAACACTTAGGCTACTGACAAACCCGAAACTCTTCAAATGGAAAACTGGTATATCTCCACTCAGCAGACCGATACATGTAAAGAACAATAAGGACAAAGGGGAAGCAATACAATATACTGATCCTCACCGGAAAAGACAAAAAATATGGTATATATACATATATATAAATATATAGATATATTCAATAAAGTTCTATATGAAAAAACGGTTGTGTCACGTGAATTATTCATTACAAATAACATTTGTTTCTTTGTTTGCTTCGTTGCCCAACCATCCACCCCAGCAGTTTGTCTTAGCTACTCTACCATGACTGCTCCTTCTGTATGTACAGTATGACACATCTGTGTTTGTTTGTTTGCTGCGGGGCGGCCGGGGCTCAGGAGGTAGAGCAGGTCGCCCACTAATGAAAAGATCGGTGCGGTTGGCTCCTCCATTCTCCACGTCGAAGTGTCCTTGGGCGAGATACTGAACCCCAAATTGCTCCCGAAGGCTGCGCCATCAGTGTGTGAATGTGATTAGCTCCGTTCTGATGAGCAGTTGGCAGCTCGCATGGCTGCTAGACGCCAAGTGATTCAAAGCATCGTAGCATAACAAGCTAGACGCTTAATTGACCAACAGAGAAAAAGAGAAGGAGTCGAAAGTTGATACAATTTTAACTTTATGCAAATCAGGGTGGAATTTGCATGGAAAAAGCCTCACATAGTGACAGACTAAGATGTTCGGTCTCTGGTGAAGGATAAATGTCTTGGCACAAGAAGATCAATCCTGCAGTTTCTTTGATTTTTTGTTGTTTTTGCATGTTCCTGCCTCAGAGATGACACGTACAAGCAAAAATAAAGCTCCGCTCGGCACAAAGTCATGTAAATTATTGCCGTTAGCAAGTGTTGACATACCCACAGTGACAAGCAAGAAGTGGTGGAGGAGGTGTTTTGCAATTTTGTTGAATCCGTTGGGACGTCGCAAGTAGACTAGCATCAGCACATCAGGATATGTACTGTCAGCTCCAGATAGATAGATAGATAGATAGATAGATAGTTTGTCAAATCTAAAACCTAAAAAAGGAAGCCGTAAAGACCGTGACAGGCAGTAATTAAGACGGTGCGGCCTCTTAATAATGCTGACATGTCTTCTCTGGAGAAAAACAGAGGGTGGGACTGTCAGCCCAGGGGAAATGTGACAGTTTTTAATCCCGCTGACAATAGATCTGCTGGCAGAGCACACTGTAGACTGAGATGTGTTTGGTTGAAGCAGCGAGGAATGTGATTTGGTGTCAAAGTTTTAATTAGTTGGCCTCTCTCTCTCCGTCTGGAATCCTCCTGACGCTACAGTGCCGTCTTCGTGTCTGTGCAGCAGGAGCAGGTACAGCCGCTCTGCACCAGCAGCTTTCACCAAGTCACCAAATATCTCTGCATTCATTCACCTCTGTAAGCATGCAAAGACACACGGAGCCTAATGTTTTATGTCCACTGCACTCAACATCTGCTTATTCTGCTCAGTTTGTTTCACTGCTGAACACCGTGAAGAAACAGCATGTGTTGCAGCGGGTGAGACATTAGTGGATTTTGATTAAAAGGCAGAATTAGAGACTCTAGCTGCTTTCTCGACTCAGCACTTTGGGTGCGGAGTCAAAGGCTCATCAATCTGAGATGAAAGGTTCCTGAATATGAAAGATTAAGGTGGCTGAGGTTAAACTGAACTGTTCACGTGGTTAGGGTTAAGGTTAGTGACCATTAGCTGCGCTATCATTAAAAAGCTAATTCGGCAGGTTGGCGAAAGAGTCACGTGTGATAGCAACTAGAAACACACAGGGGCAAAATAGTTTTCAAATACGACAAAAACTGAATTATTTATTATCATTATATTTCATCCAAAAATGTATCACCGAACCTACACAGTATAGAAACGTTGATTTTAATTGTAAGTAGTTTTAGTTTGATATCGTCGAAAGCAAGGCAGGAAGTATGAAATATGACTGAAAGCTGACGTATATGCATGTGGCAGTATCTTTGAATTGCACATATTGTATACATAGCCTCACAAACAAGCTTGTCTGAACATGTTAATGTGATGTTTCTGATTCACAAAGTCTCGTTGTGTTTTTTGTTGTTTTCTCCCGGCAGTCCAGAGAAATGCAGGTCAGGTGGGAAACTCAAATTAGTGTGTAGGTGTGAGTGTGAACGGTTGTCTTGTTAGGTGTTGGATCTAAAACAGCTATGTACGTCACAATCTACACCTAACTGTCAGATTTGTTTAAGTGGACCAACTGGATTTTTCATTATTCGGTGTACAGTCTGCTTTTACACGGAAAATCGTAGCGCATTGCGTGAGTGTAACGTATTTGGTCTGTCCTGCACACAACTTCAAACGTCACCGGGAGTGTTTAGCCCGCCAGACTTTGTTTACTTGCTCAGATTTGAACATTTTCCTGGTGTATGTTCTTCTAAATCTGCTTCTACATGTGTAAATTTGCTACATACTTAATTAATTTAGCTTTTGTCTGTTTTTACGACCTGTAGTTTGAGCGGGGTATTTTATTTTTGCTTTTTCTGTGTCTGGCTTCCGCCCGCTCGAGGTGCTCAGTGTAGATTGACGTGTGCTGCTCGCGTCAAGTGTCAAAAATACAACAGACACGTAATTCACGCGTAGCCGAGCGTTGAGACGCATCTGAAACGGACCACTACGGAGCCGGTGGGGATATATTGACTAGAATTACTTGCGAAGACACAACACACCGCGGACGGGCCCGGTGGATTTTGGGGGTAAGAAAGCTATTTTTGATGGATTGCTGGGCATCATCTTGGAGGTCACGTAATCTTTGACCCACAAACAAATCTCTTTGAAGCCAGTCTGATACAGTGGTCAACCAGTGGAATGACATCATTGGCGTCCATCGTGTAATGAGACTTTTTCTCATTGGCTTACATTGTCCAAGAAGCAGCTGTAAAACAGTTTTTCCTCATACCTCTGTGATATGACTCCTTTGTCTTCACACACCTGGACACAGAGTGAGTTAGTGGATACAGAAATCAACACATAATTGTATGTCTCTCTCAGGCGGACAGGAACCTCAATCATATCATCATTGTGTCGCCAACGTCCAGCATTTGTTAAAAGCCCATTACACTGTAACTCTTCACAGCAGGCCAGTGTCTACGCTGGAGCACTCCTATGGTGCATCTGGCACTCCTGTATCATTATGTCTGAAGCTGGCCGCTCAGTTGTCGTACATACAGCAAAGATATGATAACAGCTCCCGCCTTGCGTCAGCTGGAGTCTGCCACCTGTGAAGACATTCTACATTTTAATTTCCTCCCTTCATTCAGTCTGAAGCGCGCTGTCCAGCTGTCTCTCGTTCCAGGACACTTTGGTGGTGAAGAGTGCGCGTCTGCAGTCCCTGATAACAGCCCGAGCTCGCTGACAGACGGCCATATGCCACCGGGAAGGTCTGTCAGTCAAGATTACGCTCTCATTTCTTCTTAAATTCTCCCTCACTCCCGCAGAGGGAGATCCCACGACGGGAAACCTGGACAGCCTGAGCGAAACCTTAAACACACAATGAACTTCACAGACTTACAAGTATTGTCCAAGTGATCCCAGTGTGTGTGGGAGTCCACATATCTCAGTCAAATACATTGACATCAGAGGTGTTCAGTTTGTTCACATTGTCACTGAATGAATCAGTAAAACGTTTGGCTATATTTACACACAGGAGAAGAGAGTCAGGTGCTGGAGGACAACAGTTCATGTTACCGTCATGTGTGTTTTTAGACGGGTCAGGAGACACGTGTCATGACAGAACAGAGATTTAGTGATGGAAATGATGCAAATGTAAGTGTGCAATACATCTCACCTGAGTTACGCTCCTATTCTTAGATTTAACCTGCTACTCTTTCATCATTCATTAATTTACATATATTTTATTTTTTAAAATCTATTTATCTTTAATTTTTTATCACTTGTGTTCCCATAAACTCCCAATTTACCTATTGCTTTCACATAGACGACAATAAAACAGTGAACCTGATAAAGTACTGTATGTATAATCTGTGGCTCATTGGTTAACTTAAATTACTTACTTAATTACTTAAATTATTAATCTTTTGGTTTCAACAAGTGTTGATCGTATTCCACTTTTTTAAACACATAATATGATATTTACATTTTCAGTAAATGTTCTAAATCTGGGGTCTTTTTTTTTTTTTTAATTTTAATTTTTTTTTTTTATTTAATTTTTTAGTTTTTTAGGCCGTGGACCCTGCAGCTGATAAAGAGACAGAGGAGAGAGGCTCAGCTACATACAGCATGTTATATAAAACTGTGCTGCATATTGAACTGGGCCTACAATAACACCTGGACGCCATCTGGCCACGACGTTATTTTGGTCAACGAGTGTTTCAGAAGCATTTCGCCTCGCTGACTCTTTAACATTACAACATCAGAGGTTAAAACATGAACTTGCTCAGGTTTGGTCAAGTTTCCCTTTTGGCAAAGTTTGCACAGGTTGTTTGATTCTCGGTGCCGTTTGTGTGTCCGACTTCCAGCCAGCTCGGTCTACTCTTGCAATTAACGTGGCTTCTCGTGGCGTCCATCAAATATAGAACATCCGCGTATTCTCTGTGGAGCAAAGCGGATAGCTGTGATGGCGCACACCGCAGCCGTGCACGGTGGAATTTAGCAGTAATGTGCAGGGCGGCCTATAGTGCTAGCTCATATGAGTTCTCTGCAGCAGAATTATACCTGTTAATAAAGATATCTCATATTCACGTACTGACCAGATGAAGCTGTGTTCGTAGCTTTAAAAGGTCTTTTTTTAGCTCATCGCTCCTTTTGCTTTAAATTTACGACGGTTGTCTAGACGTGTGTGACATCTTAATGTTAATGTCTCTGTGATACAGCAGATATATGTCCGTCTGTAACTGCACTGAGACCAGTTAGTGAACATCCAGCTGACTTTTCCCACACACTTCTGTTCTGGGCCCGAGCCAATAAAGCTGCAAATATTTCAGGGCTTAATATCAGTTTTCGTCGAGTACACTCTTGGAGGAGTGTATTTTCTTTCCGGTGGATTGGATAACGTCGAGAGTGAATGATTTTTGGAGGTGCATAGTAGAAGTCTGGCATGCAACACCTTGATATGTAAAGTGAATAAGCAACATGAGACGGGCTATATCCTCCATCATCCGAACCGTCTGTCCTCAAAATGCAGGTGCATCTGTCACAAAAAGAGTCTGCATATGTCTCTGAATGTTTCCTTGGACCGCGACCATCCGCTTCACTTCCATCAATTCAGATTTCTTCCCTTCACTCGGCTATTTCAAGCCAAAAAAAGCAAGATTGATATTGGAAAATTGTACAGACGCCCAGATTATATTCAATAACAGCACTCTGTGTCATGGCAACTATGACACAGTTGGAAAGACTGTGGTTATGGCAAATAAAGTATGGTTATGACACCATGGTCAGATACATTACATACCGAACTACCACCCCGGCCAAGGGCGCATCATCTTCTCGACTGACACTGAACTGGACACTGAGGGTGGACATAAACTTTGTGTTGTTGTCTGATGTGACCAACATCTCTATGGACACTCTATGGTGTCTGCTACCACCTGAAAGTGATATGCAGTGAAATAAAGGAGAATATAATCACATAATAAGACACTTTTAGACATAACCTCCATGTTATGACGAGGCTGCCTGCCTCTGTCTCTGTTGTGTTGATTGCTGAGCGTGGCCTCTGGTTTCCCTCTCACCTGCCTCATCACCTCACCGCCTGTTCCTCATCATCTAATCAACCTCTGCAGCACAAAAGCCCGGCTCCACCTGCCAGACTGCACTCCACCAAATCATTCAGTCACCGCTGCGGTAACACACACTTCAGCCAAACTCTCCTGACTTCCACCTGCCGCGCTGAGCTCCACACCGCCACCAGCCACTGTTTTTAACATCCCAAAAAGGTTAAAAGGGGCTCAGGATCCTTGATTTTGTGTTTTGTGCCACAGTCATGCACTTTACTTCATGTTAAGACATTGGTTGGATGCAGAGGTGAAGGTATAGGCCAGGTTAGGAGGTAAGAAATTAAAAAAACCCAGAAGGAAAACTGTCTGACGCACTGACGGATGGTTGACTGACAGACCTCGGGGGATTAGCGAGTTTGCTAGGTTTTCTACTTAGCAAGCTAGCAGTGTCCGATTATCCTCAAAGTTCCTTAGACAGCACATCAACATGAGAGCCAGCACGCTTTGCTGACTCAAAAAGAAAAGTTGTGGCTTTAACAACTTACGATCTGCGCTCACTTCGCTTCATGACCTCTCATATTAATTTGAGGAGGATCATTTGATTCTCTGTGGAGCAGTAAAGTGGATTGGATGACGTTGGGAATGTAGCCTCGGGGGTTCAGTATCAAGCAGGTTCACACTGATCGCACTGCGAACACTTAAGTGTGTATCATCATATTTGTGCGTTGCTGAGCAAAACACTGCAGAGATACCGTGTGTGTGGAAGAAGTGCACGCATGTGTGTTTGAGTGAATTTGAGAGTGTTTGTGAGCAAAGCTCGTCTCCAGGTTTGTGTTTCTCCTGCCACGTCAGTCCTATCGGCTACGCTCTATATTTAGCCGAGAGGTCGCAGCCAAACAGCATGGGAGACGCTTCGGAGAGACGTGAGCCTGGAAGGAGGTCAGCGTGGTGACTGAGATGTGCTGTGAGCAGGATAACAAGAACCAAGCCGGTGGTAGAGGGGGTCAAAGAGGGGCACAAACCACGAGTCAGTGCAGGCACTTTGAAATCACACAAACTCCTAAAACTGTTAATGATCTTCAGCCATGCAAGCATGCCAATAAAAAGGTCAATTAAGTGAAAGTAATAATGCTGATTAATGATGTGTGACGATATCGCCACATGTCTGTCATCTACTTTAATGCTGCCTTCAGTTCCTGTCGGAAATATCAGAATCATGACTTGAGCGTACATGATCCATTCAAAGAAGGTAAAAGGGCGATGCTGGCGGCCGGGCAGTCTAAGTATGTGCTGTATCATATAACGGCACGTAACATGCAACATCCTGAGTTCAAATTTAGCCTGGACCTTTGTTGTATGTCATAGACTTCCCCTCTTCTATTTCCTGCTGCTCTTCACACTTTAATGTCATATAAGGCTGAGCAAGCTGTCTGTATCTACTGTCATCATCATAATTTGAATTCATGTGGATAATTTGTTTCTAATTTATGAAGTTCTTTGAAAAAAATGGGCCGATAATAATATCTGTTGTTGTAAGCAGTGAATTGTATCTGAGCCTGGGCTTCATATTTAACATGATCTGGTGTTAGACAAAGAGTGCATGTTCACACCTGGTGTGTTTACTTTGGGCCAAATTTTCCTCCAGCAAATGATCCATTGTTGATCTGCCGTACCGTCCGTGTAGCCTGTTAGGATTGACTCCACAAAGGAAACAGGAACTGTAAACATTGGGCGCCCTCCAAAACCTGAATGGCACAGTGCCAGTTTGAATGAGTTGGGCGTGCCATTTCTAACTTCAGTTCAATCCTGCACCTGAATCAGCAGCATTGAGCTGCACATAAACAAAATAGCACAACAGCATTGCTGTTCTTTAAACACGTATTTAACGTAGATAAATACAGCTGGAAATGTGCTGTACTGTCAAAGTTGATGTTGGCGGTGTTTTTAGGCTTTAGTGATCTGTTCCGCAAAGTTCATAAAGAAGTTGAATAATCACATCTGGCAGAACTTCTATTGGACTTGTTTTTAGATAGATATCTCAGTTTTTATTTATTGTATATGTGTGATGTCACCTACAGGTTTCCATAGTTTTGAAGCTCAAAATCTGTCGCTCCACGTTGGTAGACCTGCTTCTTCTGCCTCCAAAAATGTGAATCATCGGCTTGGAAATATACTGACTGTGGTTTTAACTGGCTAACATTAGGTTACCTACCATACTATCTTGGGTGGATAACATCAGATAATTCATCCAGACTCATGGGGTTAATCTGGCTGGCAAACAGTGTTGACTTTGGGCCAACAAAATGACATAAAGGTACAAAGCAAAGCTGTGATAAATGATTGCTTTCTACTAGTCAAGAGCGATGTGAGGCAAGAGCCAACTAGCTCACTCTAACTGAAGCTAAGCTTGGATTATGGCTAGTTTGCAGGAAGCCAATAGTCCAAATAAAACAAAGGAATCTTACAGATGTTCTAAATATGACTGGAATTTATTCCCCAGTGTTCAGTCTTGTGTATTGCTGTATTGTGTATGCTTGGCCGATGGAGTGCAAGCACAAGCAGCAGGATGCTGACTCCAGTTCAATAATGTGTCACTGTTAACACGGGTTTACTGAATGTTTCATAGAGAATCTTTCAGAATGGTGTTTATGCAGATGATGACTAATTGTTCTATTCAGTTGTTTCTATTATACCTCATAGTTTTTAATGTAACATTTTATGTTTTCTATTTAAAATTCCAGTTGAAATTCAAAGAGGACAAATCAAATATGTAGCTAGTTAACGCAGCAATTGTTATCATGATGTGTGAAGTGGAACCGACCATTAAAAACAGCTACTGAGGAGGGCGTGACTGCGAGCTGAGAACGTGTTGAGAGTGCAGATTAAGAGAGAAATGAAACCCGAGAGAGGGCGACATAAAATATTCATATCATGTTTAATAATAAAATGAAGTCATTCATACTCAATCGATTCAGTTCAAAAAAGTTGCAGTGACGGTTCACCTTCCATTCAGGCACAGAAAAGCACTTCGTCATAACATAAATCATCCACGAAAAACTCTGAAGGTAAAAACATGGCAGCGTCTCACACTTTTAGCTGATTTAACACCGTGTACCTGCGACTCGACTATAAATCTACAGTGTTTTCTAGTTGTATCTGCATGTCAAACAGTTTATAGAGCGTAGCACCAACTGTATGCTCACTTCTTATCTACTGTACGGCCGCATGTGAAATCTAATAATGATAAAAAGACAAGTTGTGTTCATTATCGCGCTTCAAAGACAAAAAATCTGAATGTATTTTTATAATTACAAAGTTAGTCCTGTCACATGACTATGCAGGAAATGCATTTCTAATTAATGTCTATGCTAACCGATGAGCAACACAACAACAACGTCCCACAACAGGCAGACAAACATTGTTTTTTTTGTTTTTTCTTTTTAAACATCACAGAGGAAAAAAACGAGTTTCTTAAATGAGGTTCTCAGATTGAAGGTCAATAAACTGTTTGTAGGTGTTGAGGATTGTCGTTACCTGAGCTAACTAGGTGGGTGTAATCAAACTGACAGTGTTCAGCTTAATTTTTTGCTGCTTTACGTATTCTCTGCTCAATGATTGTCTATTGTAACCATGAACTTTCCCAGAATGAACAGACACGACAAACAATAAGTCTGAAAATCTAAAACTTTGACTTGTTCATTAAGCTTGGGATCCAGTGAAGTAAATATACCCTTAAAATAAGGGTAGATAAATTAACCAGCCAACATTTTAAAGCAACATTGTGCGACATTTCTTCCATAAAATAGCAGTTTAAACGCATTTTGAAGCTACACTGACGTGTAATGAGGTGAATGGTGTCTGTCATTCCCACTTTGCGTCCTCTGTGTCTGTTTCTGTCTCTATGTAACTATTTCACTAATTTTTGGTGAAACTGGATCATATTTTATGGAGAAAATGTTTTCCTCTGTCTGCACTGCCTCAAGTCTCAAGCATTTCCTAATGGTCAGTAAAGTAAACTATTGTGAACTGTAGCTGCTGTTAGCTAATGATGGCTCAGTTTGTTAGCCAGGCTGCCCGGACTGTGAGCTCAGAGCTCTGTGTGCAGGGGAATGCTGACGGGGAGCGGAGTCTGTGTCGTGCTAGAACCGGAGCTGGGCAACCTGGCTCAGCAGCCTCTATGGACATAATGACAGAGGTGGAAAAAACAAAGATGATGTTGACGGAAGACGCTAAGACAGAAAAGAAGAGAGTGACCGAGCAAGAAGCTGCTGGAGAGTAAATGTGGGACTGACTTTTAGTCGTTGGTGAGAGTTTGGTGAAATAAAAGGCTGAAAGACAGACGCCAGTAATATAATCATAACAAATACACATGTACGAATGTCCATATTTACCACAGTGGTATTACACTTGGGGTGCTAAATCACATAAATACCGCTGAATGTTAGCATTCAGGTTAGCCTAACTAAGATACTAACATGACATGTTGGCCAGATAATGATGATGTTGATGAAAATGTTAGCATTACACATAGAACCTACTAACTTTTATTGAATGAACAAACAGTAAATTGCCTCCAAACCCTGCAGGATGATTAGTAAGACAATACAGGACTGTTTCCCAAACACGTCTGAGCATTAAGCTCACCATTTTTCATAACGCTGAATGGGATGTTTCACTGTAACGTGGCATCACAGCTTTAAGCACCTAGCACTCAGGGTGAATCTTAAATAATATGTTAAATTATGGAGTCATAAATCAAAATATATTCATCAGCAGTCAGGGATCCAGACTGACTCACTGTGAAACAATGAGGAAAAAATGTATTTTATATTAAAGAAGAACAGGCACTTGTTCTGTGGATGGGGCAGTTAACATAAAATCTCTTTGCTGAGACGTCTTTGTGAAACAATGCGCCCCTCTGCACTCTCCCTCCTCACAAACAGAAAGGGCAGGTAAAGTGCACGGAGGGTCACTAGCTGCCGCCGTCCTTGTGAGGGAGGCACCTCTGCCAGGGGCTGTAGGGCAGCGCCAGCAGCAGGAAGAGGATCCCGCCCACGATGAGGACCGCCCCCGCACAGCCGATGCACGACACTGACCAGGAGAGCTCGTGGTGGAGGGGAACCGTGTGGTCGCTGGCGAGGAAGGCCATGACAGACTGGTGGAAAACCAGCAGAGCGAGAAGAACCATGACACCTGTGGAGGAGACGGTGGACGTTTATCAACACTCATTCAGCAAGAGTGTTCTCTTGTCAAGAATTCTCTAGCCTCTTCTGACCTGACAGAATAAAGCAGATGGACGCTGGCTTGAGGAAGAAGAGGATCTCTTTACTCAGAGACATGGTGATGCATATGGCCCCCATCACCATCAGGAAGAGGCTGAACAGAGCCAACATGGCCGCCGCTACATTCAGATCTGCACAGAGAAGAACGACAGCACTGTTATGCATTCACTGTAACAGAACACCTGTTGATTTTGGAACTAGACTGATAAATAAAAGAGATTTGAAGTACTTCTGAGATGTTTTCATGTTTCTCATTTTATATTATTTTATATTAGGTCTTATACAGAACAGAAATTACGTATTCTAGAAAACCAGAAAGGCTCAAGTTCTGCCATAGTGCAGTTCAACATCAGGCATCAGCGTACATGCGCACACATGTAGTTTTACTGTTAACCACACAACCGTTGAGATGGAGATTACAAAAGAAGGATGCGATAACATTAAACCACTATTATATAGTATATGTAACATTACTGCACACTTCTCTGGTGCCTGCAAAGTCTAGATAAATTTCTTAAAGTGGATTTCATATTGCACACAGTCTGAACGTGTGTAGGCAATGATACTCCTGCAAACACCTCTGTGGATCTACACAGACAAAGACATCATGGGTAATCGTAGCTCACAGAGGAGCTGATGATCATGTCAGCTTGGAGATTTCCAGATTTTAAAGGCATCACATGCAGGATTATGAGACATTTAACATGTTCATTTTAAGTTTTTAATCACTTTTTACCGCTGATGGTTGAACTTTTGGTTGCTCGTACCTGCTGAGTTAAAGCAACAAGATGCTGACTGCAGTCAATGCCCACAGATGTCATATTAACAAGTGAATATTAAATCATAAAACACTATACAAGATTTACTCGAAGCAAGACCTTGAATAAAAACAGGAAATCATAGTACAATATTCTACACACTCGCTGTACACGCTGTATTCATTAAATCACCACACTGAGGCCCGGAGCCTGAGCTGTGGAAACAGCAAGATTTTAATGAACGTCTGTTTTTAATATACGTCTTTCTTCATTCAGCGTACGGCACTGTGTGATCTTAATACGTTATGGAGCTGCCAGTGAAATGAGAGGTTAGACGGCAGCTCGGAGACGCCTGAATGCAGCGTGGGCGGAATAGATTTCAAACACTCACAGATGCAGACAATGGCCAACCTGAAAGAGTGCAGCGAGGAGGTGAAGAGGGAGACAGAGGGAGAGAGGGAGAGAGGGGAGAGAGGGACGGCGAAAGACGGGGACGGATCACGGGGGAGATGACGGAGGAGCCGAGGAATAAAGAGAGCGTAAAACGAGATAGATGAAGGGGCAAAGAGGGTGCAGGGAGACGGAGGGGGTGGAGTGGGCGGATGAGGTGGGACAACAGCTGAGAGAGGCTGAATGAAAGAGGTGTGTGACTCACTCTTCTGCGTTGTCTTCTGAAACAGCACAGCATTTTCCCCCGTGGTGAAAAACTTGAAGTAGGTGCAGTTTGCTTCTGCAGGAGGAAACAAAAGATGGAGATGGGGAAGGAGATGGAGGAAGAGAAACAGTAAATGAGAGAACCATCAACACCAACAGGTAAACCTGCTGTAGCTGCAGACAATCTTGATGAACGACCTTATTGAAATTCAAGGAGCCGCATCTCTCCCTCAGCCGCTTTGCACACTTTGCTTTCAATAATTCTCCATCAAACATAATCAGCCGTGAACGTCAATGACGAGCTCAAGGTGACGATCCAACGCTTCCTGCACAATTAGTATTCTGCCGCTCTGATGATGTGTTACAGTAATTAGAGTTTGGCCGCCAAATAGAATGTGACACCTCTATCTGTTCCCCTCACACACTTGTGTGCACGAGCAAGCAATTCACACACACACACACACACACACACACACACACATCACTCTTAATTAGTGCGATCAAAGCCGGATCCTCAGAGTGTTCTGGGTAGTGTGTTTTCTTCCCCCCCCAACATCAGATATCAGGGTTACATTCTGTTGACGAGCTGCACTCAGAAATTCATCAGTCAATAAATAAAGGCTGACGTCGTATAATAATTGGGCTTTGTTCCCGCCGACCACGGAACATGTGTTCACTTTAATCTATTAAGGAAGACGTGATTCATGACGTTCCTTCTTGGGCGCGATAACAACATGAACAGTCTGAGGATGTGTCACTGGAAGTCAGTACAATGATTTACTGGTTTCATACTCAAAGATATCACCACATTTTGTATGATTATGAACGTCACGTGACCACATACTGTGCACTGAATGTAGAGGATGCCAATCTAAACTTGGAACTACTTAAATCTCATGTGTGTCCTGACGTTTAAAACCTGTCTTCATGTCCCGGTGTGGAACACTTTGGCCAACTTGTGTTGATTTTGCTTTGTAAATAAAACTTCTCTGAAGTCTGAAGTCTAGTCACTGAGCAAAAATAGCCAGCGGGCTGATATTAATATACGTTTTTTGTGACGTATCATTTTGGGTGGTTATTTATAAATCAGTTGTTGTTGTATAGTCTGAAATTGCACATGCCAAAAAGCCCTATCGTTCTGGGAGGGCTCCAAAAAATGAATTAATCTTCTGCAAAGTTTTTGTAGTTTCAGTTTCTTAAGGTGGTTTCATTGTCTTAGCAATCACCCACCATTGTAAAAGCAGTTAATAGGGACACTTATGGACCCCAGAGGGGCACACTGTCCTTGTCCTGAGCTCACTGATGCTCATAAACACACTGCTACATCACATTTAGTGCAACTGGAGAGTTGGTTGTCCTTATACGACCATGTACGACAGGAAGAAGATTAACTTTATTGATCGCGCAATGGGGAGATTATTTAAGTATCCCATTGGCGATGCAATAGTAGGCCAATGGAAGACTTTTCCTATGGTGGATCCATTGATGGTGACTACTAATAATCCATCCGTCTTCCATAAGCGCTTTTCCTTATCAAGGTCGTGGAGGGCTGCAGCCTATCCCCGCTGAAACTGGGCGAGATGCAGGTCAAATCAGCAGTTCATCACATGGAGACAAACAACCATTCACACTCACATTCACACCTAACTAAGAGTCTCCGATGTCTCTGGACAGTGGGAGGAACTATCTATTTATAAAGCACTTTGTAGACATGAACAGGCACCACCAACTGGTCATCAGACTAACAGAAAATCAATCACATGTAGGCAAAATGATTTATTAAAGTCCCACGATGCACGGCAATCCCATTAATCACAAAAGCAGGAACCCTGTGATGAAATCAAACAGGTATCCTGTCAGATGATGAACACACACACACACACACAGCTCCTGGTGGACTTTTCTCAGTCTGTCTCTATTTAGCTTTTGTGAGTCATTCTTAAAAAGGAGAGTTCACACAGGTGAGTCATGAAAAAGGGGAGAAAAACCACGAATACCTTTTTTTAATAATCGTTCACCCACTCAACCAAAAAAGTCGACTCAGAAGTCATTTTCAGCTCACAGGTCTGTGTTATCCTCCTTCTATTAATTTATTCATTATTGATTTGAATATTCTGTACACAGTGTGTTTTTATTTGATTTGTGTCGTGACATTTTCTTTATTTATACATATTTGTATTAAAGGGCGACCTCCGACCTCCATTAGTCTTTAAAATTCATGTGAAATGTGGCTGAGCTAAAAATAACTTGTTTAGACACCCAAACCAGAAATAAATGAGTATCGCCACGCAGGAGCTTCCAGAATCTAAATGATGTATCTCTTCTCTTGAACTATAAGCAGCTTGTGGACTCACTCTTTTACTCCGACTATGTAACAGTGACTCAGGCTGTTAGTCAGCCGGAGCGTTCATCCAGCCAGCCATCAAACCGCGAGCCAAGCATCATTTGTCTAGCCAGAAAGTCAGGTAGAGCGCTCATTCACGCTAACTCACTCCCTCAAACTGAGCCGTCCAACAAAGCTCGACAGTTTGACAAACATCCTGTCAGCCGGCCGGTTTGTCAATCATCCTCTTAAAACTCCCGTCCCTCATGCAGACATCATAAAAGTCAGACAGTCATCCACCCAAGCAGTCAGTAAATCTTTGAGTCACCTCCGGGTAGTTCAGCAGGTCCACAGCTCTCTCTCTCTGGGTCGATATCAGCCACCCACAAGGTCTTGGTGCAGCCCTTCCACAGGCCGTAGTGAGCTGTCAGACAGGTCTGCAAAACAAAAATCAAAGTTTTTTTTTTTTTTTTTAAGATCAGCAGCAATATTCTTTTCCCATCCGTCACAGGGTTTAGCTTCAGACACCAAACGGTGGTTCATTTCTAACAGGAAATGACTCTTTATGTTTTTATACTGCAGTAAACATCTCTGGACAGGTTAATAATAGAGAGTGTCTGCGTATGAGTGGAAACATCATATGATTGAAGGTTATTGCTCCAATATTTCACCTGATTGTTATAGAAACTCTTGGGAGGTGCCAGCTCCACCCAGAACTCTGTCCCCACCCCAAGGACGGTCAGGACTACGCCCACGATGGCCACGAAGAACGCCAACTTGATCTGGTGACAGAACGCAACAAAAAAAATCAAATAATGACTTAAAACTTAAAGAGTTCCCAGTAAATCTGCTGTTCACCATGAAATATGTGTGATAGAGTCTGTCCAGCTTGTGTTATATTCAGGTTCTTCATTTATAGTACACGAGCAGAGGTGTGTAACCTACGGGGTTGACCTCAGGGTCTCCGCTGAAATCTGATTTCACCACGCCAGATGCCGCCCCATTATCCTAAACTATGATTGGCTACCTGCCCTGTCAGCGGTGGGCTTAGTTTGACGAGCAAACTGGACAAATGTATTTTTGGCTGCGTTACAAGAAAAACTAAAAATGCCCCCCGTCCATCGTCATTCCTCCAAACAACACAATGCAACACAGCGTTGAGCGGTTAGCCGGTCTCGGAGCTGTCACTCCCTTTAAGTCTCTAAGCACGCAACGCTGCAGACTCGTGTTTCAGCAGATTTCATATATGCACCTGCACTGTGCAGGTAAATGCTTCTGCCCAAGTTAAGGTGATCTCACAAAGTTATGTGCTGGTGTCTGAACACAACGGTTTTCACCCGTGATAGACAGATGGTTCTTCGAATCACCTTAACAAATGGTTAACATTCAGATTTGTGACGTCATTTAATGTGCGTGGGAGTTCAGTGCATGGGTGGACGGACGTTTTGCTGTATACACCCAGAGAAGAGAAGCAAAGAGAGCTTGACAATTAAGTTCAGCTGAGAGCAGATATCCTACAGTGAAGTGCAGCGAGGAAGTAACGACACCAAAGGGACAGAACAATCTCTGCATGTTGTTTTTAATGTCCTCAACAGATGAAATATCAACTCTCCAAGAAGCAATTGAGACGTGTGGGTGAGGACTTTTTTTTTTTTTTAGAGTGAGAACATTTTGTCTGGTTCTTCAAAGCGCAGTTAGAGAGACTTTTAGGGAAGAATTAAGTTCAGAGTTTGGAGATGGGGAATGAATTATATCACGGGCGGCACTCGTAAATATTTTGTGTGTGTGTGTGTGTGGGTACATCAGATAGAGATGGGAGTGAGCAAAAAGCAGAACGTTGGCTCTTATGGTTACATATTTTATCTCCTTAATGTCACAGAGCTGCATTTGATCTATTGCAGATATTTGTTTTCTAACATTAGCAGTCCTTCGTCTCTTGTTGGGGTGTTTCTTGCCCCGTGGACCAACCTGATCTCAGCTGAAAAAGGCGCCTGTATGATTGATTAGTTCCATTAGCTTTGGAGTGCTTTCATACAGCCTGAGGAGGAACACACATTCACACAATCTGAGGCCAGTCACCTTCCCTTCCTGGGCCTCGCTCATGGCGTTTCCCGTTGACGTCGTCCTGCGGCGCTTGTTCCCCCCAAACGTGCTGCGTCCAGTCATCAGGTTGGCCAGACCTCCCGGGCCCTGGGCCGGACCCCCCGCCGCCCCTCCCACCGTCCCCGCCGCCGCCGGGCTCACCGTGCGGCCCTCCTCGTCGGTCACCAGAAAAGTAGACCACATGTTGTGACGAAGTAGAAAACAACTAAGACAGCCGAGTGGGATTCAGTTTGGCAGCAGAGCTTGCTGTCCGCCTCGCCGGAGACGGTAAAGTGTTATCAATAGAAGAACCGAAGACGGGAACAAAAACAGTTTGTGCCCGTAAAAAAGTAAAATAATGTGTGTGTCAGGAGTATCCGACAGAGAGAAAGGGCAGACAGAGGTAGAAAGAAACTGCTGATAGAAAAATAGTTTAAACCCAAAAAGTCTTCTTGGAAACTAAACATACAATGTGGAAACTTCAGCCTCCTCTTGAGGAAAAAGTCCCAGAAAAAATGTCAGCCTTGAGACGCAAAACTGATAAATTAATCATCATGAACAAAGACAATGACAGAAAATATACGTGTAGAAAAGTGAAGCCACTGAGAGTCTGTAGAGGTAGAAGTCAGGAGAGGATGAAGTGACGCTTCACTCCTGAGAGAGAAGAAAGGAGGAGGAGGTAAAAGTAAGTGCGAGGCATTTAGATACACAATCATCTAAATCTTTCACATAATGTCGCACGCCGTTTATCAAGAACAGAGACAGAGAGATGGAGGGACGATGTTGTACATTTCATGGTACAAAAATAAACCAGGAAACAGAACATGAAGGCTTGTAAACACGGTGCATGCAAGCAAAACGTGCATGTTACTAGCAAGGACAAATTATGTCCTCTTGGACTTCTTGTGGCCAAAATCGCGAATGTCAATGAATGACAGGTGAGCAAGAATCCATGTAACTTCAGATTAAAAGCATGCATTCCTTTTGAAATGTGCAGTGTGAACACGAACAAGTCAAATGTAACAAAAACAAAGTCTTTATTCTCGTAGGAATTATTCAGAAATCAGAGAAGAAAAGCACAGAACTCCTCCAATCACATGTGATTATCTGTGCTGTCCGCTCTACTGTTTTCATCAGGACAGAAAAGCACTTAGCATAGTGAAATCACAATCAATTATCTATTTTGAGATGTTATGAGACGGCAAACACGTAGACAAAACAGTCAGCATACTGAAATCATAACCTGCCGTCTATTCTCAGACGCTTTGTGGTACCTCAGCAGCACAAAAACACTCATCGTGTTCAAGCCATAACCAATTATCTATTCCAAGAAGCTGTGTGATAGAACAGCCACGCAGATACGCTGCGGATGAACTGAATCTTAAACACTTTATGTCTGCAGGGTGAATGAAGCAGCTGTCCCGTCGAGTTCCACCAGGATGTGGTGACAACAGACATGACATGCAGCCCTCCCCTCTTGTTAGTAAAAATGAAACACATCCCCCGGGGAGAACACATAACTTTACTTTCACATCGCCGTCTGTCTTGTTAAGCTAACAAGCTACGGAGTGAAAGTTTGTTTTTTCCGACAAAGTTTTTTCATGAAGTTGTACTTCAAGAAGACACAAAACATCACAGCACGGTGCTTCAAAAATGAAATTTCACATATAAATAGACCTCAGATCCTGTAAATTCAAAGACATGCCTTATGTACACAACACTCTGTGCAGGAACTGTTAGAGGAACTTCAAGTGAACATCAATTTTAAGTCAATATGTTTGATGTGTTTGTTCTAACTAATTTTAGAAATATTTACATTTTTCTTATCAGTTCTTGAGCTTAAAAACAGTTTTATTATTTCAATATTTTAGTAAATCAAAAGGAAGAATGATGGTTATTTTGTCAAATCTTCAAACAAACGTAGATAAACGGACTCATGAGTTAATATTTAAATGGTATTGAATCCTCACAGCATCACTTCAGTGCAAATATTTTACATAACTGATCTTCTGATTCAAGATACAGATACTATTATACTACTATCAGATACTATTAATAATATAATTCCTTCTGCTACTCGTAATAACATGAATATATTTCATATTGTAGGATTTAAGCTAATGTTTTAATCCAAAGAGATATGCAGCGGAGAAACAGGATGCATCGGGCGTCTTGCACAAAAGCACTTTGGCAGATGCATGCATCGGATGCGGGAATCAAACCTGCACATGAGAGACACTTTCTGGCATTCAAACATTACGTGTTACATAACTGTAAGATCTTAAATTATGACGTGAATGCGTGGAAGAATTTGCCAAAATGGCTGCAATGAAAATTGGTCATCATGAGCTCACGTACATGAAAGCACGGCAACAAAACAACACTCACAGTCAGGTGTTTAAACTTTAATGCTAGTGGTCAAGAAACTCGTCATTAATAATAATAAATTAGAAGTAGTAAAGTCTGTTGTCCTTACTCTTCAAGACTGAACACAGCTCTCCTTATACGGCCTCCAATTGGACATGCTGGAAAAGCAGCAGCGAAGCACGAGGAGGAAGCTCATTACAGCGTCTGAGACTGGCGTCAAACAGCCTTTAACAGGTTCACTCTCTTAGTATGTCCTTACTGTCTCCAAAAATAAGCCAACATGGGATCGGTATGAGGAGAAAGTTCTTGTTATATCAGCAAACCGTGACTCCATAAACACTCTGCACAGGCAACGTTTGAAGAAGAAGCCCGTTCAGCTTTATTTAACCCCCCCAAACAGCCAGCCGCACCCCCCTCCCCTCCAAACAGTTGAGCAGCCAACAGATATCATGCTGAAATTAGACACATTAGTTTTATTTTTTCACTCTTTAACACGTACTGCGCGCGTGCTTCGCAACGCTCGCCGCCACCTCACAAATATCACAACAATGAGATTAACAAGTTGCTGACCTGGTTTTTGTGTGTGTGCTTCTGCTCGGAGTGACAGAGGGCGAGGAGAGGAGAGGAGAGGGAGTGACGGAGGGAGAGAGAGAAGGGAGGTGGACGGGTGAGGGAGGGGAAAAAAAGGGGGCGGAGGTCAAAGCAGGAGTCGGTGTTACGTCTGAGGGAGGTGGTTTATGGTGGTGGGGTGTGTGTGTGGAGGTGAAAATGAGCATCAGCTAAATGCCTGTGTGCGTATGTGAGTGTGTGTGTGTGTGCATATATTTCTGTACTGTGTATAGTGTGTGTATACTTTTCATATAAGGTTGCAGGAATATATATCTGTGTGTGCATGAATGTGTGTGTGAGTATGTATGCTTGCGTATTAACTTGCAGGCCCCGGTGTATGTGTGTGTTCCCTGAGCCAAATGCCTAAAATGTGTGTGTGTGTGTGTGTGTGTGTGTGTGTGTGTGTGTGTGTGTGTGTGTGTGTGAGGTATGCAGTCACACTGTAGCTTCTGTAAGTGAATCTGTTTGTTTATGCTAACGTGGACAGTTGTGCTGGACGAGTCTCTCAGTTTTAAAATGTACTTGTGTGGAAATCTCACACTACTAACACACACTCCACACACACACACACAGCTCCTTAACTCTGTGTGTGTGTGTGTGCATGTCATGCGTCCCTCCTATCTATTTTTGCCCCCCACCTGTTAATGACATTAAAGCCGGGCCCAGGGGACAGGGCTGCAGCGGGGGGCTTGTGTCAGCTCGACCCTGGCTGTGAGGCTCATGTCTGCGGCCACCGCTACGAAGCCGCTGATTGAAGAGGGAATTGTAGATTCAACACCTCGAAAAGAAGCAACGCTGCCGGTTGGCTCACGTAATCAGATGTTGGAGCCGTGAGAAAGAAATCAGACGGACAGTGAAAAACCTCTGACACATGCAGTGCAACAGTCACAGTTTGTTTGCACTAAAAGACGTTTTAAAGTCTAAAAATTCATTTCAAGATGTTCATAGTTTGGTGACACATGCAGTGGGGTGTTTTTGCCAGAAGGATACTCCGTTTCACCAACTTTTTGTTGCAATGCACGACTTGATTGAAACATTTTGAGCTGCCACTCAGTGTCACGTCGGTAAAACAGAGGCAGGTCCAGCCTTACTGCCGGCCAATCACAGTGGCGGTTTGTGAACAGCTCTACAAACAGCCGATTCTTCAGAGCTGGGCTTGGATCACTGAAAATCACATAAATTTGAGCAATCTAGTCAAACTTTTGGGCAAACTCTATGTGCAAAGACGTCGGTAGGCCTGCAAACAACAATGCATGGTCCAATTTATTTGGGTTTTCCAAAGTTTCAGGTACACGTCGTCGCCTTCCTTGTAGATGGAGTTGCATTAACACAATTTGGCACCGAGATCTTTGTTAACCTTGTGACTGCTACTGAAACTTCTTCAAAGACATGAGATGCACTTTCATACCTTCTGCACCTTTGTGCGAGATTATGTCAGTGAACACTCCTTCTTTGATGTGAGTCATGATGGCAGTTCACACTCCAGAGGCATCTTCATCTTCCTCCACTCTGCCAGAGGAGAGATTTAGCAGTCTCCTGGACGCAGCACTCAGAGTGATGATGCAGCATGCCAAGTGTGATATTTGCAGGAGCGTTATCCTCTGCGGCACAATAAGTTAGTTCAAACATTGATCACAAAAAAAGAATCGTAAGAAAGTAGAAGGAGGGTAAAGTCAGAGGATGACCCAGGCTCAAACAGGGACTGCCCCAATGGCCCATTATTCCAAAACCCCAACAGTCCAAACAATGCTCCATTGGACCAAAAGCCCATTTGTCCGACAGCCTATTATAACAAAAACAAACGTCCATTGCTCTGAAGGCTCGTTGTGCCGAAGGCCCATTGATCTGAAAATACCACCAAAGAGTGTAACACACACGTCAGTCCAAGTGAAGTAAAAAGTGACATTGACACAGTGCAACTGCAAGGAGAGTGTGTATTTTGGGAGCAATGGGCCTCGAAGCAATGGCCGTTTTTTTAGCATAACGGGCTCGCGGACAAATTGGCTTTCAGTCCAGTCGACAGTTTCCAGACTATCTGTGACAATCTCTGCGAGTAATGGGCTCACAGGATCACTTTATGGGATGGTAGAGCGGGTTGTCCGTTAACTGAATGATTGGTGGTTTGATCCCCGGCTCCTCCAATCTACACATCGAGGTGTCCTGTACTTTAACTTTAACTGTCACCAATAGCCTTGCACGGCTTCAGAGTGAACATTAGTCTATTTACAAGCGCACGGCATCTAAAATCTGCTTTCTTCACTCACTCAACTAGGACATGATCAAAAATGTCACGTGGTCGATCTTATCGATGTCGGCCAATGAGTAACAAGAAATTGCAAATCTTTATTAAACAGATAAAACCAAATATATATAAAACAATATTTCATTAGGTAGTATTGGTCAGGGTCTTGTTTCAAGGCTTAAAACTCAGATACGGTGGACAAGAAACAAAGTAAGAAGGCTTCTTTAAAAACCAATCAGCCCCTTCAGTAATCTGTATCATATATACTCTCACTCAGTGGCTCTGCAGAATGATAAAAGTATTCATGCAATAATTTTTCCATCCGTCTGATCAGAGGGTCAGCGGTTGCCTGGTGCCTTCTGCTGCCTGAGAGACAGAGAGAGAATACTGCAGTCAGATGTGCCTCGCATTGTGATAAATGGTGTGTGTGTGCAGGCAAGAAGGTCAGACAGACGGAGACAGACGGAGATGGTGGAGTGAATGGAAGGGAGTGAAAGATTAGGTAAAAGACAAGAAGAACGGAGCGGAAAGAGAAGAAGCAAAGAATGACGGACACGGAGACAGTTACAGACGGTCTCAGACAGTTACCTCACCGCTGAGCCGGAGCAGCCAAATTAAAATGCACAGCGTGCTGAGGTGGACGGTGGAGGCTGATGTAAAGCAGTTCAGACTTGATTACATGGGGGTTTAAGCCCTGATGCTTACTGGCAAACACTGAGTTCAATGCCATGACACTTGACTTGTGAATACTAAAAGTGATTCAACCTTCCACCTGCTGTGATGTCCCGTGAAGCAGGACAGCTGATTTTCATCCAAAGCTGGTGAGATGATGGATGGATGGCTTCATTTATGACAAATATATGTTTCCGCAACAGATTTACCAACTTATCGCCTTCTTTTGTGCGACTGTGAGACATTATTACTTCACTGCACCTCCTAACTGTTTAAAAAAAACAGAAAAAAAGTACAGCGCGGCTTGACTTTTCCCCTTTATTTGAGGTGGAGGAAGGTGACTTCACACCTCACTTCACACACCAGGCTGTTCTGCTTTTCACGGAGAGGAACGATTGGTCGGGTGCTTTGTTTAAGGACAATTGGACGTTAATGTTCAGGGGAATGGGAGAATTATGCATTCACTTTCAACCCCCAGTTCATCCAGCCAATCATGGAAAATGAACCGGTGACCTTCTGGTGTGCTGACTCCTTATTAGTCATGTACCTTTGAAGTAAATCTGCAAGCGCGCCGCTCTCCAAATGCAGTAGTGAACCCTATCCATAAGATGGCACTACCTTGCAGAGAGGCATGCAGGGTGGGAGGGGTGAAGGGTGTGACACTGAGCTCCTCTGATCCTTCGGACATGCACGGTGTCAGGACACTTGAACTTGTGTGTTGCAGCGAGGTCTGATGAGATTACAGCAACGCAAAGGGGCAAGAGGATTCATTAGGATGCATGACCTGTTGGGGATGAAGCACGCCTCAGTCCAGGTTCATGTTGACAGACTGAGAGTCCACAACAGTTGCAATTCTTGTCACATCTTGTCATATGAAAGCGGCATCAGAAGGACGGTCAGATACAGATACAGCAGGAGAAGGTCACAGAGAAAGAGCTTTGCAGCCACATGGAAGATAGAAAGGGAAATAAAATAAAGGAAACACTGTTACTGTGCAGAGCAAAATCAATCCATCAAAGACAAGAAAACAGGTTTTTATTTTTATATTTTAGTTGTTCTTCCAGTTGGAGAACCAGTTGCCCAAACAGCTTTGTAGGTACGTCGTATTATGATAGCTATCTTCGTATCTAGTTCTAAAGCAACAGAAAAAATGGCTACAATGCAACATGCATGGAAAGCAGGCTGAGAGATGCCACCTGGGTCCTCAAACAAACCAACGGTAATGGCACCCGCCAGGCTGCAAACATGTTTATTTCTGCTGTGGACATTTTAACATGGAGATTGATTTGTTGTTGTCAAATGGTCGTTTGAGGAGCTGCAGTTTTTGGCATTTTACACCCTCAGAGCTTTGAAATATCTTTATCATTTTAGACTTTGAGTAATGGTTTTATAGTCGAATAGTTTTGCTAGTAGATAATCCTTGGCGATGTAACAAAACTAACCTTTTTGAAGGTTTATTTTATTATTATTATTATTTATTTCCCAGATAAAGAGCTGCTGTCATGACATGTTGGATTTGGCCATAATCTTGCATCAGTATCTGTCTTCTTTCATCAGCCCTTCACAACGTACATTCACATCATTATATACTATACATACAAATGTGAGACTGATCCACACAGGTGTATTTTCTGAAGTAGTAATCATGGACATCATTATGTTACCACAGAGAGAGCAGCGCCGTGTGCAGCGGCTGATGCTGAGAGAGAAAATGAGATTGCCATAAAAAAAAAACGATGCAAAAGAGTTTGAGCAGAAACGAGTTTTTAAGGAAACAAATGGAGATGATGGCAGCCTGCTAGTGTGTCTAATTAAGCTCACCTCTTCTCTCAATGTACAGATGTAGGCAGATGCACACAAATTTTCTACGTGACCTTGTTATTCAATCGCTCACTCCCTCCTCCACCTTTACTTGTTATTGTATAAAAGACAATCGAGCGTAATCATCCATCTGCGTCAGCGATGACCTGCCGGTCGTGGTCCAAATAATCATATGTAAAAAGTGTTCCGGTGTCTTGATGATGTGTTACGGTAATTACGGCAGAACAGAACTGGCAGACAAAGGAAGCATCCTGTTGTCTGAGTGCCATTCAGGTTCTTTTCCCGACTGAAGTCTCTCTAAACACACGGCAGACACAGCGCGGCATCAATTCATCAATTTACTTGCTGAACTTGGAGATCAAAAAGTCAACTCACAAAGTCCTGAAAGTCTTAGTTAGTTCTATCATGGATCACACTGTGATGAAGTCATTTGGTAACATAAGCGAACAAGCTAATGGTAACCATCCATCACTGCAGGTATCTGGTCACCTTGCAAGCTGCATTTTTCAAGCCGATGTTATCCAGCTAAAACCACAATATCACAATATATTCCACATGATTTGGAGTTGGTCATTTGTTGATGTTAGTTACAACCTGTTACCTGTTCACCCATTAGCAATGAAAAGTTTGATCCAGGCAGCAAAACTTAAGAAACATGTTTATTAAAATGTAACCAAACCCTAACTTAAACTTTTTTCCAACTCTTGTTGCCTGGCCTCACCACAAATGGGAATCACCTCAACAAGAACCCTCAAACTCTGATGCCAAAGTCCCGAGCTCCACCATCCGCCTTGACCACATCCCCATAACAATAATATTTGGGAATTCAGCATTATATGAACATAATTTCCAAGATTCAGATTTTGCTTTTGCATATTTGTTTATTTATCTAAATAAGTCACCAACATGAAGCCCTCCAGCATTTGATCGGATGTCTCTCATTGTTTTTTTGATTCTGGAAAACATGATGACTGTTTTGGAAAATTCTGCAGCTAATATTGTCCTGGTGGCATTATTGTACAATTTGTATATTTCATTTATGTTCTATTTAATTTGAATATTGGGTTCACAAATGTTGGCAATGTGACAGTAGGATCAAGTTTATCCAAGTGTGTTTGAGGTAATTTGATTTGATTTGTTTACAGGCCTCCCAGATCATTAAACATGAGCACATCCCGCCTATTTATTTATTTATTTGGGTTGTTGTTGGTGGTGACCAGGTCTGTGGTGATGTCTCATAATGTAATTGACAAAATTAGATGTGTGTTGGGTCACTTGACAGATAATGCCACACTCATGCTGTTGCCAAACAAGGAAAAGTTTTCCCATCACATGGAACTGACACTTTTAGTTTAGGAGACAGGAAACAAACAGGAAAACAAACACAAGTGGCTGGTTTAATCAGATGTCGTGAACATAAGTGTGGGAATTACATGGATCCTCAGAAACTCAGCAAAACCTTTCTTAACTTGGAACGACTGAGTTGTTTTCTGAGACTGAAACAAAATGTTAAGAGCAGTAATCTCTTCTTATTTCAACACATTCATATTCAAATACTCTCACTCTTGTTCATCTTCTCTCTCACTTAACAAAAGCCTGAACTTTTAGCGGGCTGTAGTAATGGCACTGCAGCTCCTGAGCTGCCAATCAAATTGTTTTATCAGATAATAAAGTTTTCTAATCCGCAGTTTGAACAGAAATATTCAAATTTATTCATAGTCTCATTCCTGTGTGGATGTGTTAGCAATGTGCTTATCTCAGTCTGAAAACTATTATGTATCTGTCAGTCCTACACTCACTGCCTGAAATGCTTTTACCACATGAAGAGCTTTGTTTCACTGTGGCATGAATACATTTGGGAATAAAATAATTTCCTGACAGCTATCATTCAGCAGCACAAGAAGAGGGAGCCGCTCTTTAAAAATAGCATCGGTTTGTGAAGCAGGGACTCTCGACGTACCTGATGTATGTTGGAAAACCTGCAGAACTGACACGGAGAATCTGTCATCCACAAGAGTCTCTTCATTTGCATACGGGTACAGAGGAGCAAGAAGATTAAGGTTAAAAACTACAAAATGTACGTGATGGTTTCTAGTTTCATTATAGTTTTCAAGACTACAACAGGAATATTATTACACCATAACCTTTGTGTGTACCAGGCTGTAAACATGTTTATTTCTGCTGTGAAGTTGGACATTTTAACATGGGGACTTATGGAGACTCATTCTGCAGCCAGCCTCAAGTGGACGTTTGGGGAACTGCAGTTTTTTTGGCACTTCTGCTTCATTTCACAGCCACAGAGGTTGCAGCTCTATCTGGAGCTTTTTATGATGTAAATTAAAAAAAAATAAATGGAGTGATAAATTACAGAGTGAATTTTTCCTGTCTTACATTCATCACTCACAACATAAAATTGCTTTTTAAGGAAAGCCTCCAGGGTGAAAGTACCAAAAAATAATTGCAAAAAGTGCAAGTGATAAAAAATGTTTAACCAAAGCTCAATCTTTAAAGTGTCACTTCGACTGAGATGATGGATGCAGCCAGGACTGTTTGGTTTTGGCAGCGACAGGCCTGGTAGACATGGATGATAGCATAACAGCTTTATAAGGTGATAATCTGTCAGGGCTCGTGTCTGTTGGCTCTTTGGAGTTATGAGTTTTGGATACGAGCATCCAGCAATTTTCAGCTGGAGCTTATCAGAATGCCGTTGATCATAATTCATATTTCCAAAAGTTAAATTGTTATTTATTCCGAGGTGCCAAACACAGCAACTTTTTTTTTTTTTTTATTGTTTCCCAAAGTCTCAGGTTCATCTGCAGCGGCTGTCCCTGAGCAGCAAGCAAGCCGGGCACCTTTCACCCTGATCATCTGGTTATATAATGAAACTACATCATTTTTCTTTTCCTGTAAGTGCTTTATAACTTCTAAGAAGCTCTTTAGACCTCGGCGTAAAAGGTTTTCAGGAGATAAAGCCTGTTAAGATGGCACTTCGCCGTGGGTTTGTTTAGGGTTAGGGTTAATGACTTAAAAGATTAGTGATAAGTTCTTATAAATATGACATTTCAGTTTGTTTCCTTAATGTGAGGATGGTTAATTGGAGGATTATGGAAGCACTGAAGGATTGAAGCAAAGCCAAGAGCAAACATTTTAATATGTCTTCATTTATTGTCGCATTTATTGTCAGACTGTTTCACTGATGCATATTTAGTGCTTTGAGTGGTTAATTCCTTTTCAGTATGTGTCCAATGTTTAGTGACTGTGTGGCTTTCAAACAGTGTCAAACAAAACTGTTCAGTGCAGCATGAAACAGGCTTTACTTCTGTCTGTCAAAACAAATGCTTATTGAATTTCTTTTTCATAAACAGAGCGACCTGCAGGGTGTTATTAAATGTAAACAGTAAACACATGGCAGTCAATAATCCGCTTCATTTTTAACTACACTACACTGTATTTTTAGCATGTTTCTATATATGAAAGTTTTTTTTCCCATGATGACCCGAACGTAAGGTTACGATTCTAACAGTTAAGTTTCTGTCTGGCTGTCAGCGTGCTGCCATAATCAGAATAACAGGGGTCAGAGCAGGAGAAAATACCTGGATTTAGCCTGCCGCGGGGTTAGGAGGTCAGCGGGCTTATGAAACATGCTTAAGCTGAGGAAAGGTCCAGACCTGCGTGTGAGCTGCAAAATTTACTGCTGACCTCTGCGTCACCTCGACGTGACTCATGGAATATATCACGAACACATACAAGATTCCCAAACAAATAAAGAGTTCTGCCTTGAACACAAATTAGGTCAAAATATTTCCAAAACGGACTCACACAGATTTTGCCTGAAGGTTTGTTCACGAAGCAGAAGAGGACAGATTTAATCAAGAATGAAATGAAAGTTGTAAGAACAAAAATGCAAGCTGGAGATTACCCTCGTTCCATGCTGGGAAGTCACAGAGGCGAGTGTGTGCGTTCTCGATGATGAGAAGAAATTAATAAGCATGCAAAATTAAAAATTTCAAACCTAATTTAAAAGTTTTATTCATGTTCTTTCCGGACACCAGCTTAAAACCTAATTTGTGGAATTACAGTTAATTACTTTTATGTCCGAGAGAGATAAAGACTTCATTAATTTTTCAAATTCTTTTGGTTTTTACACGCGAGCTGCAAGCGTGGATCACTTCTGTAAAATCTATTAAATGTATTTGAGTTCTGACGGTAATGGTGACGCATCAAGATGTTTCCAGCCGTTACAAAAGAGTTTTCACTTCAGTAATAAACTCAAATATTCCAGCGTTCTGGATCAAAAGTACAATAAATGTCAAAGAGAGAACAATGGCTGTCTTTTACAAGCAGTACAGACAAACGAGGAGAAATCCATCAGGGAGGAGGAAACGCAAAGAGCTGTTTCTACACCCACGGCCAGTCGCAGAAAATAGACAACGCAGACACAAGACCTGTTTTTGTTTTGCCTAACTTTCACACTTTTGTTCTTACTATCACTACCACTCTCCTCCCACGCGTGAAACCCACAACTGAATGCAACACACGCGAGGCCTCTCTGTCCTCCCTCTGTTCTGTCGAGGCTGTTACAAGAGGACTGTAGGAAATCACGAGGCAGCTTAGACAGGGAGTTCACATCGTGACAATATGAGCTAACGCTGACGTGTTCACGTGTTCTTTGTCAGAGTCTGACCGCTTCTCAGTCCGTTTCTACCCGAACCTCCACCGTACGCAGATGTGACGCGTTCCTGCCACTGTAGCTGATCACAGGTGATGACCAGAAGCGCTGCAGCATGTTTCATAAGCGGCTTTCTGCTCAGTTCCACAAACAATACACGGCTGCATCAATCTGCACAGAGCTCCTCGAGCTGGCCGGACGTCAGACACAGAAACGGCACAGAGAAGCCGGCGGATTTTCAAAATAAAACACCTTGTGCAAACTTCCAATTATAAAAACAGAAGAAAGAGAAAGAATTCAACTTTGTAGCCTATTTATCAAGTGTAGGAGGACATAGACCGAGGAAAAATCTGAGCAAGTTGACAAAGTCTGGTGGGCAAAACGCTCCTGAAACTCTCCTGGTGGGGTTTGAAGTCGTGTGGAGAATGGAGTTCCACCGTTATTCCCCAAACCTTTAGTATGAGTTGTGCAGAGGTCACATCGCTTGTTAACCTCAGCCAAATGATGATGTTTTTGTTTCGTTTCGTTTTTGTGCCTAAACTGGAAACACTGCACATGATGAAACTTTTTTTTTTGTAAGAATCCTGCAAAAAAGGTCATCATAATGAGTGTGTGGTTCTAGAGGTTTGCATGCATTGAATGCATTTTGTCATTTCATTTGGAGGTCTTGTTGGTTGTGCAACATGTTTAATTTAACGAACTTGTTTTGTTTTATTTTGGGCGGCAGTCGTTCAGTGTGTAGGGGCTTGGCACAGAGCAGATCTGTTAGCTGGAGAGCTGCCTGTTCACTTCCCGGGCTCTGTCGAGGTGCTGATGGTCTGCTGCCTGATCGTGTCTAAAACTGTCCGAATATCTGAGCGAGTTTTCTGTTTTAAATCTCGGCTGTACCACAGACGACATTCAGTCTAATTACAGATAAGTTGTGCTGATCATCTGAGTTTAATCACCGGAGCCTTTGTTTGCCATCCTGATAAACATTCTTCTACATTATTTCTCAGTTGTCCTGTTGTCTGATTGCATCATTAGTGGGTCTGTGTAGCAGCCAATCAGGAATGTGGGACTTTTCCTGTCTGAGTTTTCTGCCATGAGTGACGACGGCTCCATTTCCTGTGAGGCGCTTTCAAATTTCAAATGAGTGGGTGTGGTTGAGATCCGTGGGGGCCGGTTCAAGGCTAAAGGCTCAGCTTAATCTGCAATTAAAAGGACTTTAGATGCCCAAGTCATTGGAGGGAATTCAAATACAGTTTGACCCAGCTCCCGGGATTTCACAGCAAGTACTTACAGTCAGTTTAAGACACTGAAATGTGTTTACAGAGTAACATGACTGAGGAAACATGTAGAAAAATATAGAAAATGACAATTTTAGAAAAGGTAACATATGTCAGTTTGGTAGCATAATGTATAGCAGCTTGTTTTATGAAGAAAACTGATGACCATCTATTAATCTAAAGGTATTTGGGCTTCCTTGCTCACTCGCAGAGACAGGGATGATTTGTTGCTGGATTTCACATCTGCAGGTTTTCATTACAACATATTCAAAAACCTAAAGTAGAGAGGTGTGTGTACGAGTGAGACAGGGAGGGATACAGAGAGAGAGAGAGAGGGAGAGGAAGATACACAGAGTTAAAATTATCCACCTGAAGCCAATCCTCCTCAAGCTGATCAGCGCGCTGAATGGACTAACCAGCTCGGAGACTTCAAACTTGCAGGCAGGTAAGAAAACTTTTGTTTCTTTCTGACGGAGGAATATTAGTTTTTTTCTTTAAGGAAAACTTCTGGGAGGGGAAACATTCAAGTTTTAGTTTAGCTGTTTTCACTTCAGGTCTCGCTTGAAGTTCCAGCTGAACATCAGGTAGTTTGTTTACATCGAAGCAGGTGATGTGAATCACTGAATGACAGGTTCATGTTAGATTTGTTCAAATCATCTGCAGTTCTTTAGAGAAACCTGTTTATATTTTTCATATTGTAAACACAGTGTGTTCATGTGGTTATGTAATGTGTGTATAAGGATTTTCTCAAGGGGCCAGAATTGACAGTCGACCATAAGCTGCCAGCTTACATGCTATATGTATATACTACGCATATAGTACAGCACAGAGGTGAACAGAACAAGCTCATGTCTGCAGTTGCTCTGGAATAGAAACCTTTAAACACAGAATCAGGAAAATGGAGGTTTGCTTATTTTTCATTCGTGGTTCTCTGATTCTCGCTCTTCGTAAACGTTGGTGTGCATTTTTGTGCTAAAACTAAAAGGTCCGTCATCGATCACGAAGAGCCTCTTTAACTAAAGACGCATCCTGAACTGGAGGCTGAATCAGGTTGCTCGCGCGAGCGTTGTGCTGAGATGAACGGACGTCGGTTAATGCTGAAAAGACGTAAACGTGCTGATCGTTCACACGTTTGATGTTTTGACACAAAATGAAAGTTATTGCATTAAAAAATGTTTATTTTGTTTTGACTTCAGGTTTTGAGATTTTGGAAATTTGTTGACGCGAACATGTCTCCGTCCTCGTTTAGCCTGTGCCACAGCCTCATTTAATATTAAGTGCCGTTTTGATGAGCTTTAAATCACGTGTGACTAAGATCTTGATGTGTTTGACACCTTAGTCTTTTGTTGTCATGCCCTTTGCATCCTTCTTTCCTGTTCCCCTCCCCGTCCTGTGTATTCTGCTCAGCCTTTGGCCCAGGTCGGTGCAGCACTGACGGGCTGAGAGGCCACGTGCTGCACTGAGACCTTGGTTTGACTCCTCATTAGTCGCAGCGAGGCCAGAAACAGCTTACAGGAGCCAAACAAAATGTGAGGAGATCAATCACCCCCTCAAATCCACCTCTCGACAAGCATGACGCTGGCTGGCACCAAATCACTGACAGCCAAGAATTACGATAAATGATGATATCACCTGAAATCTCCAGGTTATAGGGTCACGCGGGCTGTCTTATTTTGCAGTATTATTACATAAATTCACGATGCAAAGTTTGGAGCGTTCTACACCTGGCAAAGCTTTAAAAAGATGATTTGTTGTCCTCGCATTCAGCAGCTTTTTTACAACTTTACTCTCATTTTCTTAATTATTATGCATTCCTGAAACACAACCGTACAAAATCCAAATAAAACAGCACAGAATGAAGTCAACTCCATGTGAAGTGCCTATTAAAGGAAAGTTACAGAGCGCTTCACAGCGTGCTACAAAAGACAATCTGTGTCTCTGTTCCACTTGACTTTTGGCACATCTGATTAACGTCTCTGTTGCACCGGACAGTCCAGTGAGAAACCCGAGCTCCCCGCAGTGCAACACAACACCTCCAGCGAGCTCTTGCACTAAGCCAGCGTATTGTCACATTAGTTGGTTAGCATTTCCACTCTCTCCACTTGAGCCTGAGAGCTTTCCAAGGCATCACAAGTATTCCCGGCCGGCCTGGCGAGGGCGACCCCGGGCAGGGAAGTCACTGATGAAGCTGTCCTTGTGTCAACTCAGGCCGCTGACCTCTGACTCACCCGGACAAGTAGCAGAGGTTAGCCTAGGAGTTTTTTCTTAATGTTGTCATGGGAAACATAAATCTTTATGATGGCTTGACTGCAAAAAAATAACGTGTGCTCCCATAACCTGACATGAACCTTTTGAAAGTGCTCTACTCTCCTCTGCTGGGGGAAGTTCAGTGCACATGTGAAACGATAAGACAATGCTGTGTTTATCAATAATACTTCATAATGAAGGTATAAAAAGTAGCCATGTTCAAAGTTAAGTTTGTTAAAATTTCACTTTCTTTGCAGCTATTTGCGATTAAGTAAAACATCACGTGAATATTGAACATAACATCAAATGTTTTGGTATTAAATGTGGAATTTATGTAACTTCAGGTAGTCTAATGCTAAAAAAAAGAGGAGATATGTGAGCATTTACTGCTGCAGCTAAACAACAAGTCGTTATCATTTTGTTGCTTTTGGAGGCACAAATGTTCTGGTTAATGGATGCAGTGCTACACACACACACACACACACACACACACACACACACACTACTAAGTACCACACTTTTGTGCAAATTACAAAAGACTAAATTACTGACATCGAAATGTGCTAAAATAAAAAAACGTACAAAGGTGCAGTGGAGCCACTCAGTGCATGTGGCACTGAGTGGCTCCAAAGTAGAAGGCTGTCGACCCAGGCAGCTCTGAACTGTAATTATATGTGGCTGTGTGAATGAGAGGCGGGACTGGCTTCAAAAAGGGAATCAGTAACGCGTCTTTAGCCCTTTTCTGTTGATTTTAATTGAGCTGGTGACGGGTTTGCAGATAGCTTTGTTTTATACCCACAGTTTGTGTTTGAGGGGGCATATGTGCAGTTTTTTGTTTATGAGAAGCTCTTGTTGTCATTCTGGATCAGGCACGTTATGTCACAGTCATCGTTTGCAGGGTCAAGATGTAAGTTTAACATTCAAAACACTGAAAGAAACAAAGAAACGGAAAAGTAATATATTAATCTGATATGGGATAATCCAAGGATTGCTTCAGAAGTACTTTAAACATTTTAGCTGTGGTATTTGCACCAGGAGTAATATGCACTATGAAAAGGCATCAAAACGTCCTCTTGACCAAATGTCCTTGCAACCCAACATTCCCACTGTAAGTCCTTACAAAGTCCTTATAACTAAAAGTTCTCCTTTTGGGTTTCTTCTGTCTGTTTAGCCGTATTATTTAAAGTGTCAGTGTAGAATATCGAGTATGGGAGTTTTTCTAAGGGAGAAAACTCCAAAATTGATCTAAAACTTGTTTGTTTGGATGTTTTTTGCTGCAGTGCTCTTTTGGACTCAAAGTTCTTCGTCCACTTTTGTCTTTCCCTCAGTCTTTTTCAACACATTTGTTTGTTCCCGTGATGGTTAACCGACCTTTAGAGATGTATGTCCATCCTGAGTGTTGGAATGGATCCCCAGCCTGTCACCTAAATGTGTTTAAAGAAAGATTAAGACTCTTAGCTCTGACACGCGATGTCACAACACCGACTGCACCTGCATCAATCCTCGGAGTGTCACTTGGCTGTTCTGTGTTGTGGCGAGTCACGTTCAGACAGACATGACTCACCTCTACATCAGGGGAGGGAGGGAGGGTTGACAAGGAGATGAGCTCAGAGGAGGAGCATCTTTAAGCTGCAGGGAGGCCACATGGTTGAACGTATATCCAGTGAACCCGGATAAATCTATAAAGCTGTACGCGCACATGTACAGACACTGTATATACACATGCATGCATAAACTTGATTTTTCTATGAATCATAAAGTTTATTGACATCTTTAGAGCTTTTATCGTGTACGCGATGATACGAATGCATCCAAATCATCAATATTAACAATATGAGCCTTGTTCAGATGTTTCTCACTGACTGATATTATTTAAACATAATGCAAAGCTCCTATCACTTAATCATATTCTCTGTTGATGGCCTCACAGCGAACACCAGCTGTGTGTCACCGCACACGTTCTTCCTCTGCACTGACACATGTGCCAACAATGGCTTGACTTGGTGGGTGAGGGACGGGCAAGTTTCTCTTGCGGGACCACGACCTTGCGGCCAATCTCTCGTTAAATAGTATTAAATCCAACCAATTCTATTAGTCTGTCTGAGGAGGAGGAGGAGGAGGAGGAGGAGGAGGAGGAGAGAGGGGAGACGGGCTTGTGTGTCTGTTCTGCCTCCGCTGGGGGAAACAGAAGCAGACAAGATGTTAAAACCAACCTGATGTACTTTGTACTTTTGGCCCCTGGCTGTTGTTTTCACATTAGAGAGTACATTAGAATTTTATATATGTAGGCTGTTTATTGTATTTGTATATCAGCTCAAAATGTATTTTGCCCACCCGGGCAAAAAAATAAATAGCATAAAGTACTTCAGAACTATAAGTTATTAAAGGTATTAAAGCATTTTAGTGCAATATACTTAAAAGAATCAATATTGTAGCTCAATATTTTGTGTAGAAGCAGCCCAGTTATGCTAAATTACACCTCTGTCGAGTAAAGCAGCAATTTAAAAAATAAAAAATACTGCAGTATGTTGTGTTTTATTTAGAAATAGTTAATTAAAATATTTTTTAAAAAAAAACACTGCATAGAAATGTACAGCTGCTGCAGTAGCCACATGTCATAGTGTCACCCAGGTTTACTGCCCACCTTCCTTCTGTCTGCAGCACTCGGGGTCAATGCCCTCAGTGATGCTGCGCTCGTGTGTGATGCCTCGTGCCTCCGTCAAGTATCATGTCTCCTAAATCTGCTCTAATGTTGTCTTTAGGTATCAGACAGCGGGGCTCACTGTCAGATTACGGCCCTCATCTGTTGGCTGCGTGGAACGCCTCATTAAACTGAACTCAGTGACTCTGAAAGAAAAAAAGATGCCTGGATATAAAATACATATTCACATGGCATCAGGCTGTTATTATTAAAAGTTTACCATCCCGCGATGACCTTAATGTCTGTTTGATTAGATGGTAATGATCTGAATAAAGTGCAAAATGTCACAAACTGCCTTTCAAAAGAGGCAGCAGCAGGTAGAGGTTCTGTTCAGCTCACTGACTGATCACATTTGGGAGGATTTCTAATAGTGTTTGTTTTATATAGCCCAGTGCTTTGCTCATAAGTGTTATAGAACCTTTAGATGTGTAGTCCTTGAAGATAAATAAACAAAGTCACAGAGGTGCTTATATGCAGATTTAGTCACCTTTGCACAGAGTCAGGCTAACCTTTCCCTTTGTTTACAGTCATTACGCTAAGCTAAACTAAGCTAAGCTAAGCTAAGCTAAGCTAAACTAAGCTAAGCAGGTTTTGGCTGCAGCTTCATATTAAACATACAGATATTAGACATCAATCTTCTCATCTAGCTCTCAAACTGTTGCTTTAACACTGGACGTATTCCTAGTTTGACACTGTGAGAGTGAAGCTCCTGAATCTCTGTGGTTTGTACTTAGTGTGTGCTGTGGGTGTTTGAACCAGCGATGGAGATAAGAAGCTTAGAGCGAACAGCATCCTGTGTGTTCTCAAACTTCTTCTTGGCTTTGCGTTTTGCTCTCTTGGCTGACACGACGAGCGTGCAGATGACTCGCCTTATACTGTGACACAGATGGAAGGTTTTTTTTTTTTTTTAGCTCATTTCATTCAAAACACAAAATGTGTTTTCCTCCATCAGGAAACGTTTAAATAGAGCTGACTTTAATTAGAAATAAATGTGTTGCTCGCTCCGGTTCGTGACCTTAAATATTCCAGAATATGTTCCCATCATAAATGTGAATTGTATAAACGGCTGACCTGCACAAAAAAAATACTTGATTTGACTCACTAACAAGCAAAAGTTTCTGTGTTTGCTGTTTAGACTGACACATTTATATCTGCTTATACAGGGAACCTTCACAGATTAGGCACAACGATGTGATTATGTTAGCTGACATCTTGACTCTATAGAGATGATGAGGAAAACTATATCCCAGCATGAATGTGACAGACGGGGGTGTGCAAGTACAGTAAAACCCAACATGTGTATATATATATATATATATATATATATATATATATATATATATATATATGTACAGAAAAAATGTATACAAGCTGTTTTCAGAAAGATAATTAAACAACACAGCTACACACGACGAGGGACGTCAAAACATTTGTCCACTCTGACTTTATCCGAGGGCGGACGAGCTCTGACGCTGATTTACGACGCCCCGGTGTGAGCGGCTGGACTCCACAGGCCCGCCCATGTTTCAAATGAAAACCAGCTTTCATTATGTGAATTGCCGGGCTGTGGTTTAGGGGGCAGATTAATTGGATGTAATCTTATTACACTGTGGCCTGCTGCAGGCTTGACGCCCCCCCGGGGGCCTCCCCTTTTAGCACCGTCTACCTGTCTGCTGGCGTCACCGTAGTCTGCTGGCTCAGACAGGAAATGCTGACGGACTGAGGGAGTGATTCGATAATTGGAGATTAATGGTTTATAATGTAGAACAGCCTTTACTTGCGTGTTCTCTTCCTGTTATGTGTCCAAACATACATGTATCTGTGACCCAGATTTCCTTGCCTAGATCTCATTCTGTGCACTTTCCTTTAACGCTTCCAAGATAATGTTAATATACATGAAACAAAGTTCATCAAAGTTCCAGTTGGTTGCTTATTTTCCATTTTATCTCACCGTTTTATATTTCTTGATATCATTTCCTTTCTCTGTCCTGTAGGCAAAGCACTCTGATCTGACGGTTGGTTAGAATCCGAAGTTAAAGGGATTACTCTTGGCTGTCGAACACAGGAGGTCCTTGGAGTCGAGAGGGATCACCTGGCTGGCGGCGGCCCAACACCTCTTCCTTGGGACAGCAGCAGGACCTGTCAGGATACATCAGCCCGGCCCTCACAGGTTGTTAGCTTGCCATGGAGCCAAGAAACCTTGTGTGATACATCAGGATTGTCTTGAAACAGTTTGGCTGCACACTTTATGTGCTTTTGGAATACTGCCTTGGAGTTTATGTTATTTGTCCTCTAAAAGGGATTTATGCTGTCTGGGAGGAGGGTTCATCTGCAGTTATATTGTTGACATGCTTTGCCCCAACACCTTCCACGCATATGACCTCCATTCATGGTGTTCGTCACAACAAAGCTAAGGCCCGGGAGGACTGTCATTTGTCAAGGAATAACTTTGACTCAGGCCAAACATGGCCAGAGACGTCAGTCCTCTGAGCCTCATGCCTTCTTTGTCTGCGAGGCATTGGGTGGGAGCCTCTCTGGGGTTCGTCCTGCCCTTCTTCCCCTTACGTTCTCTAATTTTCTATTGCTTTCTGTCATGTGCAGCGGCAGCAGCAGGCAGTTTACCCGGCATAGAACATGACTATGGCATTAGCCCAAAATTTGTTTGCACTCCAATCCCCCCAGAAGCAGACCCCAGCTGCTATTCTCCACCCAGTGTGCCCCATGGACCAAGCAGTAATGGACACACTAATGGCCACAACGGCAGTAACCGGCGAAACATGATGTCCGACGAGGCCAAAGCCACCATCTTGCACCTGCGCGAGAGCCTCGTGAGGCAAAAGGAGACCATTCTGGACCAGCGGGAGACCATCAGAGAGCTGACTGCCAAGCTCACTTTGTGCGAGGGCTTCGGTGGTCACCACAGTATCGGTCACCATGACAACCACCACGATAATCACCACGATAACCATCACGACAACCACCATGACGACCACCACGGGCAGCATGGCAGCCATCATACGTCATCATCATCATCATCACATCACGGGCCTTCGTCGTATCACAGCAACGATCACCACTACTCCCATGGTAGCCACAGGTCAGACCCCCACCACAGGAAGGGCTCGTCTTATGGAAAACACAGCTCCTTCTCCCCCGAACAGACGGGCAAAACACTGCAGACACTTAAGGAGAGGCTGGAGAGCTTGCAGGTGGGTGCAAACAGCGCAACAGTGAGGATTCACAGAGAACGTGTACTGGTGGATATAATAAAATATGCAAAGGCTAAGTTAGAATCACGTAAATCAGCTCTGGGGACACCGGTAGAGAGAAATTAGAACCTAAAGATGATGACAGTGAGGTAGTCCTTTCAAAAGTTTCACCAGTGTTTAGTCAGGTGAACCAAATTGTGAAAAAAGACAGAGCTCACTAATAGAGTGTCTAATTTTAGGCTTTTAATGAGAAAACAGAGCTAAAGCTGAAGCCTGGAAATGTTTGTTGTAAACTGATTTATCCAAAGAAAGGAAATATTAATACATTTTAATGATATTTAAGTTCACTGATGCAAAGTGACTCCTACAAAAGCTGTTTAAAGAATTAAGTTCAAGAGTTTTTTCTCTGGGAGGCCAGCACTGTCTCGTATCTATATTCACACGCCTGTAATCAAAGCTCCGGTGTTTCAGGTTAAAAGCATAAACATTTACTCAGAGCTCCTGGAGGATGACCTACTCCTGCTGCACCGTACGAACATTTTGAAACATTTAATGTGTCTGCAAAGAAAGGCTGAGCGGTGCGCAGGGAGTCAGAAGCCTATCAAAGGTTTGACTTAATTGGGGTCGTGTCCTGCGTCATGAAAGGTCACAAGCTTAGCCGACGGTGATGTCCGCTGTAAGAAGGATACGTTTCACGAAGACGTGGTGACCCGAAGATACTGTTTGTGTACAGTCAATTAAAAGGCCATTTTTTGATGTATGTTACATATTTTTCATTTCAAGTGATGTTACCTTTAGTGGCATATCTGTAGTTCTGGAATAAACACAGCAAAACTGAATAAGCTAGGTGAAGATACTCACACACACACATCAAGAACCACCCACAACGCTGATATCACGCTGTTTGTCGGTTATCTCTGAGTCGTTCCGGCTCTCAATCTCCCTCCTGGATATCAGTGTCAACAGGAAGCTGCTCTAAGTTGATCAGCCCTGACCCTAAACAACCCCAGCGTTCGTGTGCTTATCACATGAGACAGGAAGGAAGGAGAGTAACAGCTTCTCTGAGAAAGATTTACAGAACATCATATCACAGTACTCAATGTTCATTCATCCTGGTTGTTTACACTGAGGTTGATCTTTCCACTGGGGAAACCACCAGTCCAGATGTCTAATAAACACATTTGAAATTAAATGAACCCAAATCAGTGCTCACTAAGAACTTTTGTAGCTGTTGTTTTTGCTCTCCCCGTGGTCACTTCTTGTTTGTAGATGTTGCACAGTTCCAGCTTCTAAAACAGGCCATACATGCGGTTCTGCTGTCTCACTTGTGTTACAACATTTAATGATGCTGGTGTCACATTGTGAGACTAAAACCCTGCCGCCCGCTGGCCTGTGAAAGCCTCATTATCAGCACAGGTGGTCTCAGGCCACGCTCAGGGAAAGTGTTACCAGAAATCCCTCTCAATCTCCCTCAAAGGTGTGAGACAAAGCAGGAGCGGAGCCAGGATTTACCTTCCGTCACTCCCTCCGCTAACAGGATGTCTACGCCACCAGCCTCTGGCCACGCGCCAAAGGGCGCTAGCCAGCCTCACCTTCAATTAGCTTCATCCTCCCTGACGAGGCTATTAATCGTGGCGTGCGCTGGCAGGGAATAAAGCCGGATTTGCTGGTGAGGAAGGGGAGGATGAGCAAGGGAGAGGAGGAAGGAGGGGCAGTAACAATTCCCCTGCAACTTTAAATGTCATACCATAATTCTTCTTTATTCACTGCATATAAACAACACTATCTATCCCAGGTCATCACATATCAACACTGCTTTGTCACGCCTTGGGTGTCTCATACAGATGTGCAATGTACCATTTGGAGTGTGTGAGATGCATTTTTAACACGTGGAATACAAAACATTGTCAAACTGTCTGGCGGTTCTTGTTTCACTCATTTTCTCTTTTTAGCTTCCTCCATAAACATCCCCATTCAGTCTTTTTCCCTCTGTGTCCATATGGGCTGCCGCCCCATTGCCTGCTTGCCCAGCTCCAGTTCTAGTACGACACTGGATCCTACCCATTAGCATTCGCTTACACCCCAGGCTGAAAACCTCCTCTTTCCAGTGCTCTAAAATGCCTGTGGTACAAACACTAACATTCCCATGGGCAGCCCAGCTAATAAACTGAGCTAACATTAGCTAGCAGCAGCTGCAGTTTATAGCAGTTTACTTTACTTTCAGGGAAAGGAAGGGAAAACGAAAGGGGAAGACAAAAATATGATCCAGTTTCACCAAAACCAGTCAAGTAGTTGGTGGTGTGTAAAATGAGAACTACCTGTGTGCAGGGTTAAGACCTCAGATGTCAGGAGTCCTGACCAATGTCTATGTTCTTCTATAGGCCAGGAACTCCTCCAGCTCCTACTCCAGCTCCCTGAGAGAACTCCTCCAGCGGAAGATCACCGCTCTTGAGGAGCAGCTTCACAGCTACTACAGAGATCACCATGGTAGCCATAACGACCACCATGACGATCACCATGATGATCACCATGATGACCACCACGATGACCACCATGACGACCACCACGATGACCACCATGGAAACGGCCACCATGACGACCACCACAATGACCACCGCGGTAACGGCCATCATGATGACCGCCACGACAGCCACCATAACAACCACCACGGTAGCCACAGGTACAACCACCGCGGCGGCTACCATAGTCGCCATCACGACTACCACTACGACACGCACCACAGCCGGCATCATGGTTACTATGGCAACCACCGCAGCAACCACCATGATGATCACCATGATGACCACCACGATGACCATCACGATGATCACCACGGTGACCACCACAATGATCACCACGACAATCACCACGACTACCATCACGGGACTGGACACTATGATGACCACCACGATGATCACCATGATAATCACCATGGCAGCGACTACCATGACACCCACCATGGTAACGATCATCACCCACGGCGGCTGCCTTTCAGCGGCAAAGAGACAAGCCCACGGGGCACAGGGCACAGCAAGCTGGAGACAGTGCTCACCCAACTGCACCATGGCAACGCTGACCACGGTACACACACACACACAGAGCTACTGTACAGTTTGATGATTTTTGTACGTTTGGCTCACAGAATAGGCCACAGTCAAATCTGTCATGGTTGTGGTTTCTTTAACTAATCCTGGGAACCTGATGAATCACAAGCTCATGTTTCATTTGCTCTGGTAGATTCATCTGCTTCCTCTGTTTAGACAGATCTCAAGCCAACCTGTCCCAGTGATACTCATTTATATAACGTGTGGCAAAGAGGCACACCACTGAACCCTTTGTAAACAACCAAGATGGCTGCCATGGATGTGGATGTGTTCAGTATTTTATCTAAAAGAAGAACTGCCCTCAGAGCTTGTTTGACAGGATTTGGTAAAACATCATGTTGCCTTGCTCTCATTGGTTGTCCATTTATGTCCAATTAAGGCCTTTTGGACACTTGAAAGTGGAAAATGAACTGAGAGGTTCCAGAACAATTTGAATTTTAGTAAATTGGTCTGGTGATGCCTCCACTCTGTTTGCTATTATAGCCAAGACAAAACAAAGATTGGTACTTGACATTATTGACATTATTTTGCTTTACAAACTAATTTTCTTATCAGGGCCTTACTGTACTTGGATCTTAAACATGCTTCAGTTGTCTCCTTTGCTTGATGACGTACAGTTGCACCTTGCGAAATAGTTCTAATCTATTTTACTGTGGACCAAAAGCAATATATGTTTTGTCTTTACATATTTAAGAAACATCTTCATAATCCCAAATAGAACAACAAACAGGCACAAACTGGATTTAAGTTGCGCATTCAAAATGACTCACACAAAAGGCCTCTTGGTGAAGAACAGCAGTCAGATTACAACCCTGAGGTAAATCCAGACTAAATATAACAGAGCTTGTTAAAAACAGAAGGAGCCGCATTTGAGACGGAATAATACAGTCTGATTGAATGCTGCTATCATTTTGCCTGTGGGCTGCATTTAAATTTCTTTGCTTTTTTTTATTGGGGGGTTATATATATCTAGGGCAATGCATTTGAATAAAAATGTTCAGCTGAAGCTGAAGAACTGCTGATGGTAGAACAGTCCATGTACTTTATAAATGAATGACCTGAATCTAAATCTTTCTCACCAGGAAATCACAAGAAGCTAAAGAGTCCCAACGCTTTCCTGCTTGACTTCCCCATGAGGACCAACTACATGTACGCCAGGATGAAGCGGTCGGTGGTCAACGAGATCTTTGCCCTGACAATCTGCCTGCGGCTGAAGGGAGGAACAGGCCCTGGTCTTGGTACTCCGTTCTCCTACGCCGTACCTGGACAAGCCAATGAGTTGGTGCTCATCGAATGGGGCAGCAACCCCATGGAGCTGCTCATCAATGACAAGGTAAAAGAAGGCTCAGAAAATGTTGAGAATCACAGATTTAGACATTAAAATTCTTTAACTCCTTTTTGTGGCGTGTTCCCTGATGATTCTGGCATAGAAAACACTGGTACTGCTGTATATTAGAGAATTAAAGATTTAGGACTCACTGTGACGGATTTTCCTCGTCAAAAAGCTGCTTCTCTGAGCTTTAAGAGTCCAGTGTCCTTAGGAAACACCACAGTTCTCACAAATTCATGTCCCAGAGTGCTCCACATCTTGCACACAGTGAGGTGTTAGTCTGAGGTGATAGACCCACCTTAGACACACAACACAGCAACACCTCACCAGTGAAGGTCAAAGCTACTAGACTCAGGAGCACAAAGGTGAAAATGAAAAGATGGAAAAGGAAAAAAAAGCAACTTTTGTGTCGGTTAAAGACATTCAGCTATTTATCTCAGTGAATGAAACAATAATTAACACAGCAACTCATCACTTACAATACAGTTCAAAGTTTAGATAACTTTAACTAACAAAATAAATTTAATTAAAGTCCACACTTCAGTTTTTTTGAGTGCAGAGCAGGTTGTTGTTTCACATCCCATTAAGTCATAAATGAATTAGGAAAATGTCATTCTCTTACAGTCTAATAGGTTGTATTTTAAGCTTCACCCACTTGTTTGCGATCGTTGTTTTACGTCTCATTACCACTGTGAATGAGGATGCCGCCTCAGTGGTCTTTTAAGGTACAATAAAGGTTGACAGCATATCAGTCATAACACGTTCAGAGCTTTCTGCAAAGATTTGCTATTTCCCTAAAAGGTCGACAAACGCCTGACTTTGAGCCTTGAAAATGAAAATTGTGGACATCTCACTTTGAATGAGACTTTATGATTCAGTGAGACGCTGACTTCTAGCCTACTTAGAGTCTTGACACAAATGATTCAATATTAGCCTCCTAATCCTCCATTCTCTGAAAGGCTGATAGCTTTTTCCCCTAAACGGAAGACAGATGTTTGTCTTTTTTCCCTTCCTTGCCCCGGTACTGTGAGCGGTGAGCTCAACAAACAAATCAACAAAGCAATTAATCTGATTATCGTAATTGATTGGCCTAATTGTCTGTAGGAGTGACATTACCAGGAGGGATAAACTGTCATGTTTGTTTTGCCTCTAGTCACTCACTTGGCAGCCTTCAAACTGATCACTGACACTGTTAAATGATTTTCAGAATGCAGATTAATCTCTGTCGTTAATTAATCTTCCAGAGTTTTTGAGGATGAACCGAGTGGAGATTCTCATATTGCGCTAATCCACTTTCTCTATGTCAGTGAGCACGCACGTAAAGCTGTTCAAAGCTATCATCTGATAGAGATTTGTCACAGAAATGTATTTTCACACTGATGTTCCTGATCAAATAAAGAAAAAAAGCCTTGTTTCTGCACAGATTAAAGGTGGGAATTTAGAGATCAGGAAGTCTGCACTTCTGTTGTTACTTCTCCAACCTGTCCTAAGTCATAAGCTCAGGTCAGGCCTCGATTATTCAATTAACTCATCACAGACAGTTTTTGTTACGCTTGGTCAAGCAGGGCAACAAGGAATACGAGATTAGACCCAAATGCAGGAGGCAGAGCTGATACAGATCAGTGATTTCATTCAGCACTTTCAAAACTCAGATGATTTACAGGATGGTGACGACGAAGAAGAAAACAAACTGGGAGCAAGCAGAAAATCAGAAGTCCATAAGGAAGACAAGGAAAACACCCAAAACCGTAAAGAACAAGACGAAACACACTAGTGAGAACCGAATACCGAGGCATAGGTGAAACTAATCGGGAGAAACGATCAAAACTGTCAGGAAAAACAAAGATTAATGAAATTTGCAGTAAAGTTTTGCACCCATGAATGGCAGCCTGACCTCCTCATCAATGGTGTTTCCGTCTCTGTCTACCTGTTTCTCCACCTGTTTGTTTAGGCGGTGACATTGCCCATAACTATGAAAGATGGGAAATGGCATCACGTGTGCGTGACGTGGTCGACACGCGATGGTACCTGGGAGGCCTACCAGGACGGGGTGAAGAAAGGTTCAGGACAAAACCTCTCATCCTGGCACCCCATCAAACCAGGAGGGATCTTCATCCTGGGCCAGGAGCAGGTGAGACATACAGGATGTCTTGGCCCTATCGTAGTTGCCATTCACAGATTTTGTAGAGTTTTTAAATGTTGAGTTTGATGAGAACTTCATTGCCAAACTGTGAGATAAATATGTTATGAGTCAATAATGCCATCACTGTTCCTCACAGGACACAATGGGAGGCCGCTTCGACGTCAACCAGTCCTTCATGGGAGAGTTGTCTGATCTCCAGTTCTGGTCCAGAGTCCTGACACCCAGCGAGATCTACAGCCAGGCGAGCTGCGCGGGCCACCTTGAGGGTGATGTCATGTCCTGGTCTGAGGAATCAGTGGAGCTCCACGGAGGGCTCGGCGAGTTCCCCTTTGACCCCTGCCACTAATGACTGACACCGGACCCCCACCAAAACCCAGAGCTTTAGCACCGTCAGCCCCACATCATTTCAAAAAATAGTTGGCAAAACGTTACGGATCAGAGAGAGATGGAATGATTAATTTCATTGCTTGCTCTGGTTGTTCATCATATTTGGTCTGCAGAAGTTTAATAACACAAGCTCAGCCATGGGCAACAGGCAGAACAAGGAGTTATTTTGCTTTTTCTTCATGCGTTTGCCATTCCTGTTCGATCTTTCTGCCTTCTCCACCTACTCCCCCACTTCTTCGCTCTGACGCTGTCAGCAGGACGACTTTGAAGGCTCCAAAGATTGCAGGGCTTTGGATTTACCGGCTGTGTGATCATGACTACGGCTGCTCTGAGAGATCCAACACACATAATAGGATTTCACTCCATCAGAACAGGTCTGAAGGTTGCTCGTTGCCGTTAGTTTACCTCCTCTGGCTTGTTTTTGTTTGGTGTGTGAGTAACACACACATTTCAGGAGGTGGAGGGATGGCTAAAAGGCACTGGATCACTTACAAATAAAGCCACACGGAGACCTGAACCATGATGATTCATACTCAGTGATAAAGGACTGACAATCGAATATCTGCTTGTTGTTTTGTGGACACAAAAAGCTGCTGCAGGACTGTTTTTCTAAAAGCGGAGATGTTTTTTTGGGCTGTTTTCTACTAGTATTTCATATTGAAAACTCTACAACAACAGGCTTTTTGTAGACATAAAAAGAGTATAATCCACGTGTTGTGTGTCCCTCATAACTGTAACTTGAGTGGATTTGTGTCTCCGCGGAGCCGTTACATAAGAGCACCGCGGCTCAGTGTGAGACATACGGCCACGAGCCACCTGACTGCATCAATACAGCGTTAACCTTCAATCAGCATGTCAGCCACCGTAATGCTGATGTCTCCTCGGCAACTGCTGGCTTACGGCGGGATTTACCTGTGGACAACTGATCTGATCCTGCCTATTTCCGACCAGCTCAAACCACACAAACACACACTCACAAACACACACACATGCACACAAGCACACGCTCAGAGAAGATAAAGAGGTGAAAAGAGACAGTTCAAGCTAACTGTTTGTAGATGCACCTTCATGTTTTTATAACAAAAGAGGATTTTGTACATGTAAATTGTATCCGATAGTCTGTTTTTAATTATTATAATCATTTATTATGGCATTTCTCATATTGTAAATAATTTAATAAGTACATAGCACTTTGTTGACCCACTCTTAACCCCCGTGTTTGTTTGTAAAGCACATCTCTGGGTGTAAACTGTCATTCATCCCCTCTGAGTTAAACTCAGATTACATCCTGTGTTGAACTTTCTTTTCGGGCGGGGTATCTGTTGTTGCCATGGTGATAGAGTCTCTCTCAGCATCAGGACCACATCATCCCGCACCGCATCCCACACCTTGTAAATATCCGCAGATAATGCCAAGACGAGCAGCACTTTGAAAAACCATGATCCCGTTTTTTCCTCTCATGATAGTGGGCCAAATGTACGTGACATGTTCTTTCTTCTGTCTTTGTTACATAGACTTCAGTTTATACACCTACTGCTACCAAACTGTAGTTTGTAAGCTGAATGTTGACATAAAACATGTAAAAAAAATATACATATATATATTATATACATCTTTATGCATAAAAATGTGCTTATTCTCGCCTTTGGTGGACATTTTAACGTTCATTAGGTTGTTGTTTTTTTTGTTATCCTTCTGTCTTTGGGTGTAAATATATAAAGTGTAACATTGTGTTCAGTCAACAGTCCCTCCCTCATGTGTAAGCCAAAACTATAAACTGAATTGTAAAACTTGAAAGGGGAAGAAAAATGCACATGCTGTCAAATATTTGTAAATATGTCAGGATTTTGAATAAAACTATTTCAAATATTTTATGAATTCAAACCAAACTACAAACTTTTTTTCACTGTGGAACATGTATCATGCAAATATGGTTTGTGATCTTTGTACAGAGCATCCAATCAAATCACCAGGTCCTCCAAATTTAAGCAACATTGTGTAGGAATTAGTATTCTTGTAATTTACCGCCCATTGTTTCAGATTGCAATACCTCTGTCGTGAATGTCGTTATGATTAGATTACTTTTGATCAGAAACTAGCAACGTGACAACTTGGCTAACAGCCAAACATCAAGCAAGCACAACATCATAAGACAGCTAATATTAGTGACTAGTCCAACAGCAAGAAGAGACACACAAAGAGATACACCGCCTCACACTGTTTTAATATATAAGACTGAAGAAGATAATCAACAGTGTTATCTAAAACAGTAATGCTGAACTCCACAGTGTGCCAAATACAAGCATGCATTGTTACCAGGGGCTCAGTTATGCACAGATGCACAATATGAATCCCATTTGAGAAGGCAAACTCCATCAGATATGATGGGAGCTACATTATAGAGAGGTAATAAGTGAAGTGATGTGTTATTGCTGAAAAAGTAGCCACAAAGCTGCCAATACTTTCCCTGATCCAGCAGATATATTGTGCAGCTGTAATGTTTCTGTATTACACTGATGACTTACAGACTTTGTCAACAACAACCTAAAACTCTACCCTAACCCTAAAAATGGAGGACAGACTGTGATGGGGCATTTCATGGTGGCTTTAACTGTACGTGTCACTCCTCTGGCTTGTTTGGCTATCAGACCTCAGCTGCTGCTTTGCATACGGCTGCAGAGGAGCCAACATTTTCATACGAGATATTTAATTCTACATGAAACACTGACCAGAGGAACGTTGGCTGTTCTCATATGAGGACTTAGAGAAACAGACCACACAGAGCCGTTATGCATTAATTCAGTAATTACTGAAAGAGAACCTCCAAGCCTGTTTGGAAGTGATGAAACGATGGGAGTGGACAATGGATCGGCTCTGCTGGAAGAGCAGAAAACAGCAGCAGACAAAAGTATTTCATTCTTCTTTCTTGCATAATGTGTTTTGTTACAGCTGCATGTGTTCATTTCAACTTTTTAAGATACATTTGAGCTCATTTTCTTTATAGAAGCACGGAAAGGCTTCACACAGAGCTGCTCGTGTTTTTACTGTTATGTTTTATTCTTTAAAATCAACTATGTGCATGGGCTCACTTATGTTTTACACATTATTACATCAGCTGCTCTTTCTGCTTTGAGGATGTAGCGATCTTATCCACAGATATCTTTTTTTACATAAGTTTTCCCTGAAGTTATTTTCATATTCACACACTTTAGCTGCTTCCAGGTTTATGATCGTCTACCTATGCAGATAGTTTCAGCTTTATTTGCTGAGCGGTTCAATTTCTCCTGTTTAAAGCGAAACTGAGCATAAATGTTCCTTTCCAGAAATAATATCCCAGTTATTTAGGATAATCTGCAAACCTCGCTGCGAGGGGGCGGCTGAAGTTTCAGGAACTTTGTCAACATCTCAGCAAATAAAAGTGAAACTGTCAGCAGGTCTGGATTCTGTTAGAGGTAAGTGGAATACACAATCTGCCAGCGGTGTTAGCTACTGTTGCAGAATGTCGTGCAATCATACAGTACAATGTGTTTATTAATATGTATGTATATATAGTGCAACAAGACCACGTCTCAAAAATCAGGATTTACTGCTGAGCTGTTGGAGCTGCTGTCGGCTCCTGATGAAATGACAGTCTGTGTAAAGTTTTGTCTTTGTTGCTGTGTTGTGTCTCTCAGGTGTTCTCAGTCAGTACACACAGTTGGCTTATTACTTCTCTCTGCTCTGCTTTCTGCTCGTCATCATCACTCTGCTCCAGACTTTCTGCCGTGAGTACCTCATGACAGTTTGACTTTTTAATACTGACCCGTCAACGGAAACACTGACATTATGTAATAGTTTATGAAATCAAATCCATACGATTATAAAATGAAGTATATAAATCTCACACATTTGTATTAAAAAGTTTCAGTAATTTCCTAAACAGCTGCTCACTGGAGATTTTAGTTTCAGTCACTCGAAAAGGAGGACAGGACGCATTTGTTGGGGACTATTTCCAGAGGCGGATTAATCCACATTTGGTGCTGTAGTGAGTATTTGGGCCAGTAGGTCAGTGTATGTGAGATTAAGTCAAAATAAAGTACAGAAATATTCCAAGCTGTCAGGATGTGTTCCGCCTGTTTTAAATGGTCAAATCTAATGATCCGTTGTGGGGAAAGAAGTCAGCGGTGTGAATTTGAAAGATGTGTGAGCCTCCTTTCACGGACACGGAGGGAACACTGTCTGACAGTAATACTGTACGGTGTGTTCATGGGAATGAAGGAACACGTCACCCAGAACTACAGGGTGCGTCACCGGTTTCGTTTTCTTTGGACAGTTTTGTTGTTAGCAGGAGATATTCATTGTTGATTTTGGTATTTTCATATCATGTGGAGATTTAAAAGGTCAAACTTCACAGCAGCCATGAACTGAACTGAAATGTCTCACTCTTAGCTTTAGAAAACAGAATATTCTTCACCGTTTTGTCAGAGACGAAGACGTCATTCTTTACACGTCTTATTTTAGACTGATGTCTTCATTTAAAGGACACGTGGAGGATTAACTCTGAGTGTTTCTCCTGAATGGCTGTTCAATGTTTCTGTACCTCTGTCAGTCTGCTTCTCCCACAACACATCCTTCATTATCCTGTATCCATGGAAACGGCTGATGGGACATCACTGTATGTAATTTTCCGTCTTTCCGCTGTGTGTTTCGTGTGTGTGTATCTGTGTGTGTGTTTGATATCGCAGTGGTTCAGATCACCTTCGTGTTCAAGTCACAGTCGAGCCTGCAGGAAACCAAAGTGAGAGATCTGACAAACAGGCTGGAGAAGCTCAACCAGTCGTACCAGCTCCTGTTCTCCCAGTATCCAGCTCTGAACCAGTACTGCCCAGTGAGCAACTCCACCACCGGTGGTAAGAGTTTGAAGTAACACAACGGTGTAATTCACAACATTTGTACACTTCAGGCACATAAATGAAGTCACTTGTTCAAAACAAAGAAACATTTGGTAGTTTTGATGTATTTTTACGGATTTTACACGTTTTAATTTGAGAAAAAAAATCACTTTATGATTTTGTAATTTGTGCACGAAAGGCCATGAAACAGTCAGGATGTTTTCACAGCTGGAAATTGACTCAGTCTTGACATTTCTGTTGTGAAAAGGTCACTTGTCCTCTCTCTTTTTTTTCCCACCCAGAGCGAGCGTGCAGCCCATGTCCAGCCGGCTGGACGCCTCAGGAGGAGAAATGTTACTTGTTCAGTGAAGACAGGGGCGACTGGATCAGCAGCCAGTACCGCTGCTTGACACTGGGGGGCACTGTGGCCATAGTCAGGACAGAAGAGGAGCAGGTGAACACACACACACACACACACACACACACACACACACACACTGTCATTTTCAACTTTTATGTATTCATTAACAGCTTTCTGATTCAGTTTCATGACCCATTAAGTGTGTTTATATTCCATCATATCGCACATAACACACTGACACTGGAAACCTTCTTTTCTTGGTATTTCCGTGTCTTACATGGAACTTCATTGATGATATATTCTGCATCTGTCCAGTTGTAAACATTTGAGATGCTTCCACTGAAATGTCAGCCGTAAGATCACACACATTTCAAACACACCACGGGAGAGAGGAGTTAAGAATAGATTTAAGACCTCTGTAAAATATGGAGACGCGTTCAGGAGCAGCCGGTCATCTGAGGTTTTGTCTTTCACTGTTTTACTGTAAGTGCAACACACTTCCCAGTCAAGATGTGTGTGTGTGTGTGTCATTTTCTGACATGTTTCTCAGGTGTTTCTGTTCAAAAAGGCCCAAAGTCTGAGCCAGGGAGACTCGTACTGGCTCGGCATGAGGAGCAGCGGTGCTGACGGGAGCTGGCAGTGGAGTGATGGCTCCCTGGTGGAGAAGGGACCAGGGTGAGTAATGACAGGCAGGAGGAGGAGACGAGGAGAAGAGGAGGGTCAAACAGGGACAAACATGGCTCCTGAGGTGACGAGACACCAGACACTGATCTCTTTTGCTGAGAATACAGTCACATGTTGTTGGTTCAACTATGGAAAGTTATTAATATGAGTGAAATGTTTGTTTTATGAAGGAAAAAATGAAGAAAATCAACTGAATCTGTTCAGTTACATTTTCCATTAAAAAGCAGGATTTTCATTTATTTTTAATATATTTCACTTTATCATAGATATGAGATGTTTGTTTTGACAGCCACAAATTCATCATCCTCTCTGGATATACTGTGATTACATTGGCCGTAATGGAAGGGGGATTGAAAGTCACTGTGAGGCTGTTTTTAATTTCGTGATGTATTTTCATATGGAGGAGTAGTGGTTGCCGTGGTAACGGATTAAAGACTGCATGTCTTGCAGGTTTTGGCTGCACGTGCCCGACTACGCAGACAACAGGGAGCTGTGTGGTCGACTGACACCGGGAGACAACTACAAGACGAGCTGGTTCTCCTCCAAATGCTCCACTCAGCTGAGGAGGATCTGCGAGAGGAGACAAGCTACTCTACAGTGAGGGGAGAGGAGAGGAGAGGAGAGGAGAGGAGAGGAGAGGAGAGGAGAGGAGAAAGGAGACAGGGAAGCAAAGGACATAGAGGAGAAGAGATGAGAAATGAGAAGAAAGAGAGAAAAGAATAATATAATGTGTATGATAACATTAATAATAAAATACTAACTCACAAACATCTGTCTTATTTAATTTATTTCACATGTTTTCATGTTCATGTTTGTTCTACTTTTGTCGTTGCTTTATGGGTTTATCACTGATCTCTAATCTCAAGGATTGTTAATTTAAAATGTGAATACATAAAAAATAATAATAATAAAGTACAATATGTTAACACTAGTTCCACCTAATAGCCTTTTCCAGAGCTTTAACTACATTTAATAGTTTTTAGTTAAGATTTTCTCTCCTACTAAAATTGTCCAGTGTCAAGAATGAACTTTAACTCTCAATATTTAAACAGATAAGGTGATATAAAAAATATTTTTAGTTTATATTCTTTAATGCATCAGCTGAACGTGGTGCATAAAGGTGTTATGTCACTGCAGGATTCACCTCCACCTGTCAGCGGCACCTCCTCTGTCTGTCCACCAGGTGGCGCTGCTGTGCCTTTGAATATGAAGCGTCTTTTCCCGACATGCACTGCGAGCGAGCATCCCTTCGGATTAAGTCGTTTGTTGGGATTACAGCGGGATCTCTCTGTGGACGGTAAACTGCTTTTTATTAACAATAATACACTTTCTGCTTCATTAGCACGATGTTAATAGTTGCCTATAAACACATTAAACTTAGTGTTTTATTTATTCAACTCTAGTAAACAGGTTAAACGTAAAAAAAAAAGTCCACTACATCATTAGACGTGACGTGCCGGTGTTGGTTTAAAGAGTGACCGTGTTAAGTGATGACCGCTAGCCTAACGCGTTTCAACGGTTGTCGTAGTTAGCTGAATAGGAAGAGACAGTCAAACAAGACACGAATAACTTATTTTCGTGACATTGTTACGTTAATGAGACAAAAACAAAGAGGCATTCGTGGGGACAGCTACGTATCTCCCTGTTTTTATAACTACGACAACCACAGGCGGATTCGGCTAACGGTCACCAGTTAACAGCGTCGCTGGTTAATCCGAAACACCGGACTCCATTTGTAAAAGGCGGTATTTTTTTAAACATTTCTCGTGTTATTGCTGAACTCATACATCGTACACAACAATTAACTGCTTTTTACTAGTCAGTGAAGTCAGCTGGTGAACTCTGCACTCAACACAGTCACCAAGACTGACCTAAAACTGAGCTGTAGGATGAAGTTTACCGGCAGGTGCTCGTCTCTAACTGTGTGTCTCTAATCTGTTGGTCCTCTGCAGATCTCCAGCAGCCGAAGATGTCTGACCAAATCCAGGAGAAGCTCAAGAACTACAGGACGGCTCCATTCGACGCCCGCTTCCCCAACACCAACCAGACCCGCAACTGTTTCCAGAACTATCTGGGTAAACGAACACGACAACCTGCCTCACTGTGACACACCGATGTGATCCCTCAGGTGGCTTTTCTTCAGGTTTCTTGTCTTGCCACTGATGTAGAATATATCTGCATGTTTCCTTGTGTCAGACCGGTACAGGGCGTTTCCTCTGACGCTGAATCCGACCTGAACTTTCAGCCGAAGCAGGTAAAGATGGACACGAGTCACTTTGCTCTGAAGCTTCAGCCTGCTCGCGCTTAACATCTCCATACTGTTTGGCATCTTTGTGTTAACTGCAGCGTCAAACTGAAAAGGTGTTTGAAGGCCTTCAGTTTACATTCTCACCAGCTTGCTTGTTTTCCCATCTTCATCGTCATTTTTGTATTTATGAGGATGACGCAAAGACGTGATAGAGACAAGACAACAAGACAAACATTCTCAAGTCCCCTCTATCGAGGGGCCTCGTCCAGCTTTGCTGTCCAGCTCTCATCCACTAACGTTGCCGTCTTCCTGAATGCATAAAAAAACTTAACAACAGGCTCAAATCCTGCTGAACACCTACTAAAAATCTCTAATCTGTTCAAATAAAAGATCCCAGACCGCACTGTGACAGTTAAAGCTGTGTTGAGGTCTAACATGAAGCAGTCCTGCTGCTGAGCTCAAACAAAAACAAAGAGTAAGACCGAACACGTTGCACGCTCTCTGCCGTATCAAAGGTCAGCATAATGAACATCCAGTTAGCGTAGCAGCCTCTGACAAAGTGTTTTATAATTACATTTCTGCCTCAGTCGTCCTCCACGTTAAATGTTTGTTTGTCTTGACTTTTTTTACAGTTCCGTTTGGGAGTTCTGGTATTTCCTGTGTGTGTGTTTCTTCTGGTATTTTTCTGCCTCATTTCAGTCGTGACAGTCGGCCACACTGTGTCAGATCACTGCTGCTTCCCTGCTGATTTTCAAAGTAAAAGTAGTTTTAAACAGCCCTCTGTGAAGCTGTTAAACTACGTTTGATACAGACAGTAAATTGAACAGGGTTACAAACTGAAGCCTAATGCAGCACGGCTCCTGGAACCAGTGTTATTTCCTCTATGAAGACAGGAGATGTGAGTTATATAAATGAAACTGACAGGGCTGGTACAGACTGATGTGAGACAAATGACACATAGTCTTTAGTCAAGGTAAGTGTGTTCGTCTGTAACTCGCTCACATGTTCAAAAACATGACATGCAAAACCTGATTTGAGCTGCGTCATGATGAAGGCCACGTCCATTTCTGTGCAGAACTTTTATTTTGGTGGTGAGTCCAATCTGCATTCATTTTTTTGATTAGCCAAAACTGTGCAAATTATAAAAGAACAACTTGCTGAATGTTGCAGTCAAATCTGGAGCTGTCATCTCCAGCTTGGCTCAGAATTTGCCAGTCATCCACTAGGAGGCATAACCCACTTTTCATCGTCATCGACGATCATTCACTCCTCTTCAGCAGATGATTTGTGACCACGTCATTGATCACGGCTGGCTCTTTATTTTCCTGCTCTGACATCTTCGTCTTTCTGTCTTCTCTGTGTGCAGATTTCCACAGATGTAACAAAGCCCTGTCTGCTAAAGACCAGGACACAGCTCCGTGCCAGTGGTACCAGAGGGTCTACAAGAGCCTCTGCCCCATTAGCTGGGTAAGATGAACAAATACACACTCATACCAGACTCAATGAAAGAATCAGCGCACAGTCCAAATGTCGCTCTCAAGACAGAACAACTTATTTTCTCTTCTTGTCACCTAAGATGACATTTGATCATCAGTCCTCGTTTCATTTGTTCGATATTCATTTCAAATCTTTAAACATGATACCTGTCCTTCTTTGAGTGTCTCTCTCCTCTCTGTGTCTCCTGCAGGTTCAGAAATGGGATGACCAGCTGGAGGCGGGAAATTTCCCCGGAAAGATCTGAACACACAAACTCCTCTCCATCCTTCTACACCTTTATTCATCCTAGTATGTTAATGTCAAGCATCTGCTCTTTCTGTACAGAAGCAACTAAATAAATTCTATAATGTTACTTTGAGCTCTGATGCTTTTGTTTGCTTTTGTTTCACTCCTACATACTCCAGAGTTTCCACAGACATTCTGGGGTATGTAGTCTTTAATTAGCAGGTAGTCAAGATCACTTGTATTTACAAACTGCAAAGCATGCTGGTGATGGATTTCTGGGATCAGGTCGTATAAAAGTATCAGCAGGTCACGTGAAGAGAAACGTAAAACTTTATTTCCCTTTATTAGCTTGTTTCTTTTGACGTTGATGTGGTGGGTTCACAATCCAACAAAACTGTCCAGCAAAGATAAACACTGTGTCGTACTTTTACATTGTCATTAAACTTCTGCTGCTTGAGTTCAGGAAGTAAAGAAACCAACACCAGTAACAGAAGACGAGTTCGACAACTACACGATTATGTAATTATACATTGTGAGTGAAGTATTCTTCGTTCTTTACTCCATTCATTCATGAAAATTGGAGTATGTGATGCTTCCTTATCTGAGAAAATCAGCTCATAAAACACGACTGAATGATTTATTCCCGACACTACAAGACTGAGTGTCATTAATACAAACTACAAATTGAATGTCAGTACTGAAAGTCAAGTATAAATATATTAAAACAAGTCTTTTGACTGTTTTTGGGTTAAAAAACGACAAGTTTCATCTTTTTTCCATTTAGTAGCTCTTGATCTTGATCTTTGTTGTTTGGGAGCTTCATCAGTTACTTGATCTTCATCAGCTTGCCCAGTTGTCATTTAATTAGGGATGTTTTCTTGGTTTTTCTGATAACTTTAAGGACTTTTCATCCATGTCGACTCAACAAAAAACCTGAAATTGAATGTTTTATTCTTGATCTACTTGTTTAAATACTCCCACTGTGAGGTCCATTTATCAGCTCTTCTGGAGCTTTCGATCGCTGAGTAGAAATGACAAAGCTACAAAGTTTTTTTTTCAATTAAACTAAACTCATTGCATCATTTTACACGAACCTCCATGACTCACAGTCAGCTGACTTTTTGTTATTGTCTGAGTCACGAGCAGATCATGAGACAGGCGGGGGAAGTGCAGCACGTGCATTATTTGATACTTGATCCGTCCAGTTTTATCTCACATTGATGTGGATATTTCTGTCACTGTCTGCAAATACAGTCAAACCTTTTTAAAAGTATTCATTTCTACAACTGGAGCATCATCAACCGCATGACCGGTTGCCTGAGTAACGGCACCGCGTTGCATCAGCATCAGCATCAGCATCCGCAGCATCAGTCACACAGCGGCTCCTGTCAAGGTCGCAGGCGAGAGACGAGGACACCATAGAGAAAGAGGGAGGGAGGGGGAGGCAGGGAGGGGAGGTGGGGTCACAATCATCCCCTCCGGACCCTCGGGAGCTGCGCATGCGCCCATGCTGCCGGACCGAGTAATAGAAGCCATAATAGGACGCGGGCGCCGCCTCGGCTTTGCGGGATGCGGTGACGATGCACAAGAGTCACGGATTTCTGCACGTAAGAAACGGAGGGGCGGAGCGACGTTACGACATCCCAGCATTCGGGTTTTTCATAGGTGGATGGAGCGGATGAGGAAAAAAATGAAAAAATAAAAACAAGTGCGTGCTCATACGTGCGGTTCTCCTCGCAGGCTCCTGCATGAAAAGGGAGGGAGGCACCGCTGCGGCTCCACCGAGGGTTTCTCCTTTTGTCCGGCCCCGGTAGTCACGACAGGTGAGTGGACACTTTATGTCCGGAGTGTGCAGCTTTTTGTGCGGGTGATTTCTTTTTTGGGAGGGGGGACGAGCTGAGGTGACTCCAGTTTGACCGCCAATGCAGACATAGAAAGAGGTTAACCGATAAATAAAATCACCTTCATGCCTTTGCTTTCTCCAAAGCTTCACATGTGTTCTGTTCAATGCATGTAATAGATTATTGGTGATTAGTTTCCTGATGGGAAGCAGCGCGGGGCGGTCGTGTCCTTCCTCGCTGCAGCCGGCTGGTACCACGGACAGCGCCTGATGAGGTTTGTTTCTTTTTCTGCAGCTTTCAGCGCCGGCGGGCGGGTCCTGCAAATCTTTTAACCACCACCACCACCACCTGAAGATCTCCTGTCTCTCTGCATCCTTCAGTTTGGGGTAAAATTTCTCTGGTGATCATCCAGCTAGATTTCAGAAGATGGAAGGACAGGCAAGTGTCTTCCTTTCTTTGGAGTTTCTGTTGTGACTTTTAAGTAATTTACCAGCAGCTGATTGATCTGACTGTCAGCTGTAAGAGTTCACTGGAGTTGTTATTTGTGAATAAAACATGTGAGATGAGTGTCTAAGCAGAGCTGTGTGGGCGGCGTGAGCCTGTGAGTGTGCCATAGTGGCTCTGTGAGTCACCCATGATCGCTGCAGATGTGTGTTAAGTGTGTGTGTGTGAGTGTAAGAGAGAGAAACATCATGTACTTTTGTATGTTTGGGATGATTTCCTGCATGTTGAGCTCTGGTGTTGGTGAGGAGGAAGAGATGTCATGAGTGTGGAGCCATGGTTTGAACAAATGGCATCAAAACAAGAGGCAGAAGCGTCACGTGGCGTGTTTTTTAAAGATGTTTTGAGCAGCTAAAATGGAGTTTGATACCAGAAAACACGTCCACAGTGGCAGAACATGATAGTAAACACTGAACTGGATGATAGACGAAGATGTTTTCACTCCACTCTCTAGCAGAAAATAGATGCAGCTTCACTCTCAGATTGTCTGCTGTCACTCTGCATGTACACATATTAGCCACGGACGGATGCAACATGTACATCTTTCCTCTGTGGGCTTTGCTGTAAGGAATTCTGGGAACTGTAGGAAATCAAATTAGAAGTAGAGCAGAAGAAACGAATGCATTAATGTGTGCTTTCATTATGTCGGGTTTGTTGGTTTTATTTCTTTTTATCTGCTGTACTCAGGTCTCTCCTGCGAACGAGATATTGATCTTAATGAGATCACCTAACTGAATAAAGGAAGCAGATGGAGATGGAGCGTGTCTTTATAAAATAACAGCATCACACACTGACTGTGTAACATAAAGAAGAGTCATTCTCATGTTCCAATGGGTGAATTTTTGCTTAAAACATGGAAATAAATACAACTATCTCTGGAAGTGTGCAAAGAAATACTATTTAGCTTCATTTGTCTTAATATTTGGCTTAAAGGTGTTGATGAACATCACCCAACTGTTGCTGGGGGGCACAGAAACAAAGCAAGGTTTGTGGTAAAAACTGGTCTTAAGTGACAACAACAGTCAAATTTAGCATGAAGCAAAATCACAAACATGACTCCTGAGTATAGACGAGTACAAACTTTAGTTTGTGACCCCTCATCATCAAAAATTCTGGAAAAATGAACCTAATTTTTCATCTTCCAACCCCAAATATTTACCGAGCTTAGTGTTTCACTCTGTATCCATTCCCGTGTCCCTAAAGGACGTCCTGTCGTGTTTTGACTTTGCATCCTGCTCTTATCGCTCGTGCCAGATATTGACCAGCTTGTCAATACACCCGACCTGAGCGCTGAGGGACTCGTGCACTAAAATCCAGAGTGTAACGTTTTGCGTCACCCCAAAACAGCTCGATACATTTCACCTCCCGGTGTCACTCGAAGGCTTGAGCTGATTGGCTCCGCGTTGATGGGATGTAGGTCAGATGTAGTCATTGCACGCATTATGCACACCAGTGGTGGAGTGTTTGTTTAGATTATGAGACCCTGCCCCGTGTGTGTACGTGTGTGTGCGCATGTATGCAGCGGTTCACTTTCAGCCTGTGTCAATAAAACTGTCACCTCCAGGCAGTTGTCATGGAGACGAGGGGTTGAGGGAGTTAATGGACACTCTGGGTTGGATGGATGGAAGCGAAGAAGAAGAAGAGAGATGCTGGGAGCTTAAATGAGGCAGGAGGAAAGAGATAAAATCTGAGCGTGTAGTTTGAGACAGTTAGATGAGTCATGGCGGTCGTCTGAGTCATGATTACAGTGGTTGTACTTGAGGCACCTGAACGTTTGCACTTCCTCCATGTGCAAACAGCCATAAAAAGAAGAGTGTTCAAGCCCAAAGGCCACATGTAAGGCATGAGAGAGATGCCAGAATGACCATGACAACAGTTACCATAGTAACGCGGCATCTGTTCAGCGAGTCTGGGTGCTGCAACAGGCTGCTGATACAGAAGTTTGTCTGGAGCGTCATTATACGCCTCATGAAACACTCTCAGCTATTTTAGCATGTTGATGCTCTTATATAATCTTAATAATATGAGATATTCAGCCTTTGTCATGTAAACGCTAAACAGAAATTAAATACAGAATTCAAAGTGTAATGATCGAGCTGAATGTTGCACGCAGGACCGTCCTGTCACTTTACAAGAGCTAAATAAGATTCTTTAATCCTCAGTCAGAGGATGAAGTCTGAAGAGTAGCTGTGTTGATATCTGACCGACACACTCTTGTTATTGATCCTCATATGAGACATTTTGGGTGCCGTCATGTGACCGATCATTTCTACTGAGTCACCGTGACTTGACAAAAGAAACCAAAAAAAAAAAAAAAGCAGAGACAGACACAGTCCATGAGGGCGAAAGAGGAAGGTGAACTTCAGGGCAAATATAGCAGGGTGTGTGTGTGTGTGTGTGTGTGTGTGTGTGTGTGTGTGTGTATCATGGGGTTGTTAAGAAAAAAGCTGTTTGCTCGGTCTTGTGATGCTCGGGGCTCTTTTTTTTCCCGTCTCATATAATTAACTTTTATCTTACGTGATGATGTTGATGATATCAGACAGACAATGAAGGATCAGTTTGAAGTTTGTTTCTTTGTGGTTCAGTCAAAAAATTCTCAGACTTCCTCTTTAGAAATTCATTACATGCTCAGAAATGTCACAACTTAGTACAGCACTTCTACTTTCCTGCCCAAAGAGAGACGGCAGAGTTTTGTTTGATACTGCCTTCGTTACAAACTGTTGGTGAAGTCTAAAGAACGATGCTGTTGAGTTACCAGAAATATAAAATTGAGTGTCTGGCGATTATTCAGCTTACCCGCTGATTGATTTTCTCCCCTCATGGTCTCCCACAGTCTGAGGTAACGTCTATATATAATGAAATTCAGTTTACTATCATAGAATATTAAAGAAAATATTCACATTTCAGAACACTGTGACCTTTTCTTTCTTAAAAAACAGCTCAAAAACACTAAATTATCAAAAGTTGCTGATTCATTTAATAGTTCATGGTTGCAGCTGTTCTTTGGCCTCTGCTGGATCAATTTCTTTAATGTGTCTAACTCTGTGAAAGTGAATAAACTGCAGTCAGACGTCGTTATCCTGAAGTTAAACACAACACAAAGTGGATTTTCTTTAACACACAGTTCCACAAATTTCACATGAACTTCTTCTCTCAGTAAATTATATAACCGTTACATAACATCATGGTTAGCGAAGCGAAGCCACAGTACATCAGTGTAGTCGTATAGAAGCAAGTTATAAATATATAAATTACATTTTCAAACCTCCATTTCACTTCAGCTTCACTTATATAGCTCCAAACATAACAGAAGTTCGTGCATCCTGTGGTCCAAACCAAGGTGACAAGGAAAAACTCCCTTTAACTTCCTTTAAAGCTCGAATGATAACAACAAAATAAATATCCTAGGACTGACATTCTAATATGGAAATGTTATATTATACTTTTAATCTCACTCAGAGTGACTATAGAATATTATTACTAATATTACTGCACCTGTCATCATGTGGTAAACAAAAACCATATGCAGCTTCATCATTCAGTGTGTTTAACATTTAAAGGATCCAGCAGTGTCATCGTTTCAAACTGAATGCTGCCAATTCGTTAAAACGTGAGAGAAAATATAAAACTTTTAGAGGCAGAATATCTGGTCTCCATTTTAAGTTACAGAAACACAACAAGTGCAGACAGAATCCCAGACGTCCGTTTGCAGACACACCCAGAGAGATGCAGAGGCTTTCAGTCTGTGTGGGTTATTGATCGCTCGTAAATGTCACCTAAATCCTCGGGGAACGTATGCAAACAAGGGCGGTTTGGACAAAAAGCAGATTTCATTAACGCTGAGAGAAAAACGTGTTGGTTTTAAACAGATTTCACTGAGTGGATGATTCAAAACAGAGATTCTGTTTTGAATAAAACACAATTCAAAGAAAATTAGAGTAATATCGGGATAGCCTCTGTCTGAAGAAGGATGATTTAGCTGACCTGATTTCAGCAGGCAGATTGTTCCAGAGCCTCAGGGCTCAAACACTTTGTCCTCTTTAATTTTCAGCCGAGCTTCTGGAACAGACAAAACATACGAGAAGAAAAATGACCAGATAAATAACTAAAGTGTAGTTTATACCCAGAAACATGAAACCATTACAGGTCCTTACAAGTTACAGTTAAATTAATTTGTAAAAACATGCAATTAACCTGTTAATTGTTTTTGGACTGTGGAGACTTCAGCCAGCTGGGCAGGTTTGAACCCAGAACCTTCGTGCAGTGAGGTGACAGTGCTAACCACTGTACCACCGTGCCATCATTAACTTCAGGGTTAATAATAACCACAACGTTTGACCTTCTTACTCTCAGTGGATTCCTGTCAAACATAATAAGCTTTTACAGCCATAAACTAATTTGGCAGAAGTGAAAAATGATCCGTTATTTTCATTTATCTGAACACCTCCCTGTGCATTCATCACTTAAAAGGCACGATGATTCATCTCATGGCTCGTTAGTTCAGCTTAAAGCTTAAATGTTTTGTTAAATTTACACAACAAGGGTCACTAAAGGATTCACCTTTATCTGTGTCCTCGCATAGTTTTGTTTCTTTATTTCACACAGTGACCACAACAGTCTGACAGATGATGGACAGTCAGATGTCAGTAATTGCTGATTTGTGACTGAACTCAAACGTCAGTATAAACTCCTAAATATGAATGAAATCACCCCGAGCTTCTTCTCTCCACTTTCAAATCCGTCTTTTGAATAGTTCCAGTTTGACCTTCGTATCACTTCCCATCCTTGTTTCTCTCTTGTCGTCTGATTGGTCCAGAGAAGCCAACACCCACAAGGCTAAAATGAATCCTGAGAAGTGCAGCCCATGCTAATATTGTCTGACCCTGCTATGTTATTGTTGAACCAAGGGCAGTGGATCACCTGAGGCCCGCGCAGGTCTCTATACTGTCTCATATAACAGCAGCAGATTCTGCCCCGTCAGCGGGCTGACGGCTGTATTTCAGGCATCAGCAGAAATAAAGACACAGTGGCCTAATTCCTTCTGCTGTGACCCAGCCTGACCTGCCGGGAAGTTCATATGTGGCATCAGTCGAGGAGTGTTTAATAAACTTTGACCTTCACCGACCTCTAACTGCGCTTGAGAAAACGTGAAGCCGGAAATCTGCTGGAAAACCGACCCTTCTGCTAAACTCCAGCTCCCTGTGACTCCGAACAGGATGAGTAGTTTAGAAAATGGAGGACGGATAGACAGAGCCTTACATAGAATAACCGCTCCTTAATGCCGGAGAGACTAAAGCACTGTGCTGCAGCTGTGAACCTCGAGCCGAGGTCCTCCTGTCACCTTTTTACTCATCGTGAGCTCATTATTCACTGCAAAATATAAATCCTGCACCTCTATGGAAACAGTGCAATCATGTCTTCAGCACACTACATCCAAGAGTAAGATCCTTTTTGTTTAACCAGGAACAGCTGTTATATTGCTCCATTGACAAAACCCTCAGATCATCTCTTAAAACCGTCTTTGTTGAACAAACAAACCGTTCAAACTCTCCTCAAAGCCAAAGGTTTGATACAGAAGGGCTCACATGCACATGAGATGGATGAATGGAGAGGCTGGGATAACAGCACAGCACAAACTCCACTAAATCTTCACATAGCAAACTCTTCTAAGGTTCTAAATCTTGTATACGATTTAAAGAAATGTTGCACATCCTTTGAAAACTGAAATCTGTCAACAGAAAAACCAGATGATGATGATTTTATGACAGTTTCTCGGTATAGAAAGGATAAAAACTGGTCTTGACTCGACACATCAGCGTGTAATAAGCTGATTTATAGATGATATGATGCGTCTGATGGAGGCTTGATGAGAGTCAGACGTTCTAACATCTGATCATCATGACAGCGACTGCTCCTGTGATTCTCATCCTGATTTCATTACAGAGATGAATCGATGGCTTTGTGAGGGCCGGTCCAGAGCAGGTGGACGGCTTCAGTATTAAATTTCATCTGCATTTAGCTGATAATGTTCAAGACAGAAAAACAGTCATAGAAACAATTAATCAAAGAGACAGACGCTTTGGAACTGTCAGACGTCCAGATCAGAAATGTTGTGCGTTTATCTTGTTTTAAAGTTTTAGTTTTTTGTTTGTTTACCAGAATTACATAATTTTTCAGTCTCGCAGTGACTCCAGTTTAAATATGATGAGTAATCTTGTGTGGCTGCTTGTGTGGTGTCTGTGGTGCCTCCAGTCTGAATCCACCGTCTGATACCTGATATGATTGTTTATGAGTTCATGTGTCACGGCTCACTGACCTGTCTGGCGTCAGCATCGCGGTTTTATTGCATCTGTATGCCGGCTGCAATTATTGAAAATCTGATTATGAGCTCAGATTTCATTCTGTCCCTCTCTCTCTCTCTCCTTCTCTCCTTCCTCCACCCGTCCTTTCATTTCCACATTTATCTCCATTTTCTGCTTGATTTCTCCATTCTTCTTCTTTCCCTCTCCTCCGCTGACATTTCCTCCTCCCCCCTCTCTTCATCACGGCAGGAAAAGCAGGTGACAGGTTATCTCCTGTTCTCTCTGGCCACCGCTGTCATCGGCTCTCTGCAGTTTGGTTACAACACCGGAGTCATCAACGCTCCAGAGCAGGTTGGTGATTAGTCGGTGACATGAAGATCTAAGACTCCGTGCATCTGCAGGCTGCACACATGTTCCACCTTAGCTTCTGCACACATCCAAGTTGGTGTCTGTGACACAGACAAACCAAAGAGATAAGAAAGGGAAGGCAGTGAGTGTTCAGAGTGTACAGGTGATCTCTAAAGGTCTGTTTGGGATCTGTCTCGATGACTTTAGATAGGATCTGATCGTCTCTGTTTTTAGATTCAGGCGGACACGATAAGTAGATTTAACCCCGTGCAGCTTTAAACTGGATTATTTGAATACAGACGTAATGGTGGAACTTTCCAGAGCTACTCATATATCAAGATAAAATGGCTTTTTAAAATTTTGTTTCTAATGTGGCAGCTGCACAAAGTGACCCCTATAAAGAAACCGTATACCGGTCATTAGTGTGCATTAAGACTGGAAGCAGAGGAAAACAGCTAGCCTAGCTGAAATATACCGAACAATGCCTCAACAGCTCACTGATTACTTTAATCTGTGCAACAAAAGTCTGTTTTTTGGGAGAATTATGTGCTGAAACTTTTTGTTTAGTTAGTTAGTTAGCTGCAGAGGTGTTGCTATGTATATTTTTTAACTCTGGACAGAACCAGGCTAGCAGTTTTCCACTGCTTTCATTCTTTATGCTAAGCTAATTAGCAAACTGTTCTTGTGCAGTGCATTTCTATCTTTGACGCCCCTTTGTGTTTTTATTAATCTGCACATCAGAAACTACGATCTTTCTTCAACGATACCTGGGTCGAGCGTTATGGCGAGTCCATCAGCCCGGGGGTCTGCACCATCGTGTGGAGCATCGCCGTCGCCATCTTTAGCGTCGGCGGCATGGTGGGCTCCTTCAGCGTGGGAGTCATGGCAAACCGATTTGGCAGGTAAGAGTTCAACCAGCACAGGTAGAAAGATTTCTTTGAGTGTTGTTTTGTTTTTCTGGTTTTAATGGCTCTGTGTATTTCCTGAGTGGTTCAGCCAAACAGTCACAAGCTATTACGACTAATGGAGGATATGAAGCGTGTCTGTCTTGAGCTCACTGCTCGGCTCTAATGTTCCCCAGAGTTGTTCCTTCAGTCCTCCATTTCCTTCTGTGTTCCACATCAAACCACAGTCCTCTTTCATTTCTGTTGTTAAGCTGTTGTTTTGACTACAGCCATGAATATTTTCATTTGTCCTTTCACAGAATTCAGATAATAAATGGATTTTAATGATTCAGTAAAACTTAAACACACATCTGTTTGCAGAGTGTGTCAGTGAACTAATTAGACAGGAAAGCTCCTGACCTTTACATGCGCTCAGGCAGGTCAATCAGTCGTGACAACACTGATGCTAACTTCACAGTTAATCGATGAACTTGTCAGTTTTTATCTTCTTTATCCACGAACCTTTCAGCCGTTCCCCCCACCACCAGCCTCCTCTCCTGCAGCAAATAATTAACCTACTAAACTATATTTAAAATTAAAATTGCCGTCACACTCTCTCTCCTCAGGCGTCGCTCCATGTTCCTGGTGAACTCTCTGGCAGTCATCGGCGGCCTCCTCATGGGCTTCTCTACGCTCTGCTCCTCCTATGAGATGGTGATCGCCGGCCGCCTGGTCATCGGCCTGTTCTGCGGTCTCTTTACCGGCCTGACTCCCATGTATGTGGGCGAGGTGTCGCCCACTCCCCTACGAGGAGCCTTCGGTACTCTTCACCAGCTCGGTGTGGTGGTTGGCATCCTGATCGCTCAGGTCAGCGTGAAGCTTCCTAAAAGTTCCTGAATGTTGATTTATGAGACAGAAATCTTGAGCTCGGTTCTGACTGGATATTAGCTTTGCTGTAAATCTGACCCAGCTGTCGGTCCTGTGTTTAGATCTTTGGTCTGGAGGCTCTGCTGGGTTCAAGCAAGCTGTGGCCCCTGTTGTTGGCCCTCACGGTGATCCCTGCTGTGCTGCAGTGCATCCTGCTGCCCTTCTGTCCAGAGAGCCCTCGCTTCCTGCTCATCAACCTTAAACAAGAGGAGCAGGCCCGCAAAGGTACACACTGATACTGCTGCAATACTACTGCTTCTACTTACAGTAGTACTTCTGTTACTGCTATACCACTGCAACTACTGCTTCTGCAGGTACTGCTACTGTACAGCTGCTACTACCTGCTACTGCTGTCTTCTCACAGACTTCTACTGTGACCACTAATACTAATTTTACCAGCTACAAGTTGTAGAGAAGTAACATGAAACAAATGCATGTGTGACACACCAAAAGAGTGAAAGTTCTAAATATCAGATCCCAGAAAAGTGGAATAGAGACGTGCAAAGAGGAAAACAGAAAAAAAAAAACCAGGAGGGAGAGATCAAGGAGAAAGATAGAGAATGAGAGGAGGCAGTAATTATTAGTACACGGGGTGAGATCAGGTGAGTCAGGATGATGTTTTATCCTGGAGAGTCCTTGAACAGGCAGAAGGTTTTGGCATCTGTTCAACTTGTGGCCAGTCAGCGTCTCCTTCACACCTCTCATCGGATGCAAACAAAAACAGACACAAGGCTCAGGCTCCACAGTTAGTCGCATCAGAGTAGCCATGTTTTTAGATAATAATTTAATAGTTAGTAGCCAAAAGTATAAAAAACCTTCAGCTTTAAAGTGGCTATGTGTCGGTTTTTATCCCATGATGGCATCTTTAAAGTGACCCTAACGGCATGAGTGTTTGTTTGCAAAGAAATGAGACAAAAACTGAAAACTGATGCAACGCCTGTCTACTGCTCTGGCTCCAAATATATGATCGATACACAGTATATTTATTGTCCCAGTGGGGAAATTGACTTGCACTCTTACTTAGATCCATTAACACACTGTATGTGCACAGTCAATACTATCAAAGAAGACATTAAAGAATGTGGCCGGATCACAGAGGATCTGCTTTGACTGTTTAAGTGCTAACTAGTCACAGAGAAACTGAAGATTATGATGATATTTCTGACCAGTGATTCAGCGCACTCTGAATGAAATGCGATAACTTTGTTATTGATGATACAGGAAGGTTCCCAAACCATGCATAACACGCCTGATGAAATATCTCTGATACTACCACTGGAGGGTGCCACAGTTTGGGTTTTTCAAATACAACCTTTAGACGCTTTATGGGGTCATTTCTGTACCTTTAATGGGCAGAATTTAGTGTAGCGCTTTGAGAAGATCGAAATGTGGACACAAGGATTGCCAGCTGCTGCATATTTAAAGGTTTGTTTACAGACAGAACTGCTGTGAAAACAAAATACTGTTGACAAACTCATTTCAGCTCAGCATCTTATAAGATTACTGTAAATGTACCACAAATTAATATTAACACTTCCAGTCAAAGCTTCCTACTTGAGCTGGCTACCTGGGCTTAGTGGACCTTGTCCAAGATAAAGACTTCCAATCCACTTTAAAGGATTATGTATTGAACTTTATTGTTTACTGTCACTGCTTGCTCTTTACACCGGTGTATTCACACACCGACTGATCATCAGCAACCTGTCAGCACAACCGATGTGCCAAAGCGACGACAAAGACACGTTGTGTTTGTGTCCCGTCGACAGCACTGGTGCGTCTGCGCGGCAGCGAGGATGTGAGCAAAGACATGCAGGAGATGAAGGAGGAGAGCGCCAAGATGGCCATGGAGAAGAAGGTGACCATCCCCGAGCTTTTCCGCTCGGCGGCGTATCGACAGCCCCTCCTCATCGCCGTCATGCTGCAGCTCTCCCAGCAGCTGTCGGGGATCAACGCTGTGAGTCAGCAACAGGCAGCATCTCCACACACACACACACACAAATACACACTTTTACACACAAAGATTTATTTATTCTTCACTTGGATCCCTAATGGTTGTTACCCTGGCAACAGCCACTCGTTCTCCGGTCTGTATTAAAAAAAAATACACACAATATAATCAACGTGTTCACTACAACAGAATCAGAATTAGGAATAATTTATTAATCCTCAGGAGGAAGTTGGAGGAAATTGGAAAAAATACATTACAGTTACAAAATATATCAAAGCAAAGAGCAATTATAAGAGAGAAAATAATTATATACTGATTTATACAACAATATATGAGTAAGTATTACAGTTAAATCAATAATCTCACCTGTTAAAATATCCTAATCCTAATTTTGTTTGTTTATCATACAGGTCTGTCATAGAGTAACCCCCTTTGTTGCTTCTTAAAACGTGTTTTCCTAGATTGATGACATGTAAAGTGTGACAGACTGTCCCAGTGAGACGTGGCTCTGTACATAACTGGATAACACAGATAAGTCAGAGTGGAGAGAAAGACTGAGCTTCTGTAATAACTCAAACCAAACACACACTCTGTTCAGGGACTGCAAAAGGTCACTTTGCAATACTTCGAACAACTGGGTCACCGAGGAAGCAAATGTCAGCTTCATCCTCCCAGTATGAGGAAGAGTCAAGGATAGAGAGCATTTTTGGTACATTGTAGGTGAATGTGATTATGTGATTGGACCTTTTTTTTAAGTTGGCTCTGCAAACGCTGGAAAATATTGCTGAAAACAATGCTATTTGGCTGAAAATTGTCTTTAGAGTGATATTGGCGTTTTGATGATGATGGTGAACGGTGTTCCAAAATCTCCAATAGGCGTTCAACCACCAACAGGACTCCTAAAAATCCCCTAGAGCGCCGCTAGAACCTCCTGAAGGAGAAGAAGAAATCTCCTGAAAGGATCTCTTTAGGATTTGTATTACCACTGAAACGTCTTAAAGAAGCACTAAAGACGAACTTTCTAAAGAACATTGATCATTATCACTGGTGACTAACAGCTTCAACCGGGCCCTTAGAACCTTGACCCATGACCAACAGAACCTCATAGAGAACCACTAGAACTTTCTTAATTAGACCCTCGATAAAAGAAGAAACATTATCCGGTGCTACTAAAACCTCACACATACAATACCATAGAACCTCATAAATAATCACAGACACCTACTAAAGAACCAAGAGAACTTCCTAAAGGAACTCTAGGACATCAACTCTGACCACTAGAGTCTCTTTAATGACTCCTTAAACCTCCTGAAGAATCTTCAGAAACTTATCAGACCACTACAACCTCCCCAACAACTACTAGAACCTCCTTAAAGGACAGAACATTACCAGTTGCTACTAAAACCTCATAGAGTACCCTAGAACCTCATAAATAACCATTGACATCTACTAAGCAACCCCTAGAACTTCCTAAATAAACCCCAGGACCTCTTTACTGACCACTAGAATCTCCTTAATGACCACTACAACCTCCCAAAGAACCTTTAGAGACTTCTCAGTGACCACTACAAACTCCTAAAAGATCTGCCGAACCTCGTCAGTGACAAAAAGGATTCCTAGAACTTCTCAAACGACCCCTTAAACCGTCACCTATCTGTATGCATGTGTAAATCTTTCCCGTCCTCTCTGTGTCCCTCAGGTGTTCTACTACTCAACAGGAATTTTTGAGTCAGCTGGAGTGAAGAAGCCCATCTATGCCACCATTGGAGCCGGCACCGTCAACGTCATCTTCACAGTTGTTTCGGTGAGTGACATCAGCACTCGCTTCTTTCTGTTGCTGCATGTGTTTGTGTGCATCCAGCAGCACATCACTGCCTCGTGTGTCTGTCCTCCAGCTCTTCCTGGTGGAGAAGGCAGGACGACGGACTCTGCACCTCCTGGGACTGGGTGGAATGGCGATCAGCGCTCTGATCATGACCGTCTCCCTCCTGCTGGTGAGTTCAGCACTGTCGTGGCTCACTCTTGACTTTTCTCTCCACCCTTGACAACCAAAGCATATTTACTTGAACAAGGCATCCAAACTAAACTTCACAAACATTTCAGACTATAACTGTAACAGGATGTCATAGAAAAGAAAGAGCTTGATTTTGAACATTATAAAACCTGATGAAATGCTTATTTTTAGTGACCTCTAGTGGTTTAACTTGTCACCTTCTTACCGGTGATGTGGTGTAATCAGGTGTGGTAGACTTTAAAATTGTTAAATGGACGAAAATCCAACTTTTTATAATTGTTTATGTTAAACTTTACCTTATTTCTAATTAATATTAAATATAATTTATTCATTTTTTACTGTATTAATTTGCTTTTATTGAATGTAAAAAGCTTAAACTAAAACACAAACTCAATTTTTCTCCCTCTGTCTGAGCAGAAACACATTACTGCAATGAGCTACCTTGCCATCACTGCTGTCATGCTATTTGTGGCTATGTTTGAGATGGGCCCCGGTCCAATCCCATGGTTCATTGTGGCTGAGCTGTTTTCCCAAGGGCCCCGCCCGGCAGCCATGGCTGTGGCTGGCTGCTGCAATTGGACGGCAAACTTCCTAGTTGGAATGAGCTTCCCCAAACTAGTGGTGAGCGGTCGTCGTGGTTTGACCTGGTTTAGTTTGGATTTTTCTCTCGCTTTGTCTTTTTGGTTTGACTTCATGTTTTCTGACTCTCTTCTCTCCGTAGGAGTTGTGCGGGCCGTGGGTCTTCCTCATTTTCATGGCCTTCCTCATCCTCTTTTTCATCTTCACCTTCATTAAAGTCCCAGAGACGAGGGGCAAGACCTTCGATGAGATCGCACGCTGCTTCGGCGGCAGCCAGCCTCCCGCCTCGACCGTGGAGGACCCGCTTGCCAGTGCCAGCGTCGTCACAACGCTTCCTGCATCGCCGGTGAAGGAGAAGGTCCCGTTGGTGCAGGCGCCGCCGGCAGCAGCAGCAGCAGCAGCTCCGACTTCTGCAGCTGAAAGCGCGCCGCTTGAGGATAAATCAAACTCCACAGTGCAGGAGAGTGTGTAGACACGCTGTACATGGAGTTTTGATGGATGAAGGGGGTATAAATGAAGGAAGAATCCCAGAGATTTGAAAAAATGCTGTAAATTGTAGTAAATTATCACACCTTGGAACAATAGAAACTACATAATTTTATAATACACAATATCAATTTATAGGCTTTGACCTTTAAGAGGTCATGCTTTCTGCTTTTCACAGTAATTCCTTCTTTTAAATCCTCCCTTCCTAAACTGTGAAAGGGAAGCGGTCGCTGTACAATACCACAGGTTCGATCTACTGTACATTCCTAGGAATTAAGCTACACTCATTAAAAGTGCGAGTCTCTTTCACGACAGCAGCTGCGCGTCTAGTCAGGACGACACTTTTCCAACACGGCAAGCGCAGGTTATGTTAATGTACTAACAGCTAAAGGTAAAATGTCCAACACTGCAGACTACAAGCAGAGTGCGTTGACAGTGGCGCAGTCTTCCTGCGAGCGGTCAGGGGAGGTCAGGAGAGAGGAGAGGCGACATGGGTAGTGATGATTTTGTTCACGTATTCCTGTTCTAGTGGATATTTTAGTGCAATATGACTTTGTAGCTGTACTTCTATCTAGTAATATCTAATTATGTTGTATGTGTTTATTCCTGTCATGTTTTCGGAAGTGGTCTCAAATCACTAAGAAGGTCTGAGGAGGGATTTTTAAAAAAATTGAAGCTTTGCCTTCGAAGAGCTTTTAAGCGATGCCAAAGTGCTGAACTTTAATCACCATCTTGCGAACGCGTGATATCAAACGTGTTTCTGCTGGTTGTTAAATTCAGAGTGGGAAATTAGCAGCAGCCACGGGTCATGCTAAGTTTATTGAAACTGAAAAGAGGTCAAAGCGGTAATCTACAAGTTTAGTCAACGTTATTTTGTGTGGAGAAATTGGTGCTTAGTTCTACATTTATTCCAGACAAACAAAAATTTCCTGTATGAACTCGTTATTGGATGAATTTCTCTCTTTAATTTATTGATTTGTTGTTTAATCTTGTGGATTATTGAAATATGCTGCATGGGAAATCATGACTTTCATTTGACTTGCTGATGACTGTAGACAAAAAACATGTTGGCTGAATTGTTTTACAGACGTAGATCACAGTAGGGTAACGTGCAATGTATATTTTTTTGTTGAAAGAGAAAGAGTATTTATTAATTAGAAATTAATTTTTGTACAAAGAATAGAATTATAATAGACTCATTTAGAATCGTAATGCTTTCCAGACTAGCCCCGGGTAATGAAGCTGAAAGAGTCTGTAGTTAGCTTTAGCAGCTGTGGTGGAGTACGTCACGTGAAGCGCAGCTCAGAGATTTCAGACAATGTAAATCTCGTTCGTTGCTCCGTTTAGATGCACTTTGTTAACCAGTTACGCAGCAAAGCGAAGAATTAGAGCCACAATCACCGACATAGAATTCACTGAGCACAGCAGCGCTTTACGTCAAATTAACTAAATAATAATTAAAAACTATTTACCTGAGCGATTTGCATATACTATATCTGGCCAGGCTATTATTAGAATAGATAGAAGTTGTATAAAATGTGCAATCACTGAAGAAACTTCAGCCTAAACAATGTAGGAGCTGATCATGAATAGAGGTGACTAAAGGGAAAGTGCAAATACTGTCTAAACGACATTTCAGTGGAAGACCGACTTGAATTGTTCCTGTTGTTTGATTAGAAAATCTAATCTGCTTCATTTATTTATTTATTATTATTATTTCAGATTATTTTGAAAGAAATTACTGCTATGACTTTAATTATGTTGACTACATTGATAATCTGAGAAAATACTTTGGATTATATGTACTGTGACTTTATATGTTCAATCAAAACAAGGAGTGTTATTCCAAAATGAAATGCTTTTATTACAGCGTGACATTAAGTTAATATTGACACACTGAAAGCACCTTGAAGTTGACGGACTGAAGTTTTAGTTTTTCAAACAATATTAAAAACTTCGAGAGGAAGTCGAGGATATATTGGCCAGTTAATTATTAAGTAAATTAGTTAGGAAGTTTATGTACTGTGCAAACAAGCAGCAGCCACGGTGGGTGTGAAGTGAAGTTTAAGCCAAACCTGCAGTTCCTCAAACGTCCACTTGAGGCTGGCTCCAGAAGTCAGTCAGTCTCCATAAGTCCCCATGTTAAAATGTCCAACTTCACAGCAGAAATAAACATGTTTACAGCCTGGTACAAAAAACAGTTTTGGTCTCCGTAGCTAATTTCCCCGTTACACATGGCTTGTTTGAGCACCCAGGCTTCACCTCAGGTCCACCGATGATCCACGACTTTACAGATTTTTAGATTAGCTGGGCGGTGGAAGAGGACTACCAACAAAGGACAGATTTTGAGCTTCAAAATAAACAGCTCTTCAAAAACATATGGATGACGTCACGGATACGGCGTCCATTCTTTATACCGTCAGTGCTGCTGCCAAGTCAGATTTTGGTCAGATTCCTCCTGAAATTAATTTACTGAAGTGGTGGAAATCACTTCTGTTTGCAGAGGCTGCCAGAGTCAGTCAATGTAGCTGCTTTAACAAAACTTAACTGTTGGCTACACTAGCTAGCTCGTGCTCCTCTCGGTCTTTGGACTCTTGTTTAAAAACTAAAACTACAATCTGCCTTCAAGTCAAAAATTAACAGATCTTCTTGAAAATGGAAATTTTGGAGTAAAACTTTACGATGTGCTAACCTCTGTGTGTTTCATCAACATGTTGTGGTCCAACATGAAGAATGTGCTCAAACTTTATGTGACATTTAAAGCCCAAATGCACTGAAGTCCCAATGAAATTTCAAATTGAACGGTCATGGATGATAACTTTTAACAAACACTATATTCCAACATGGAAATAACCTGTTTAGATACTGATTAAATTAACAACGTGTCCTCCATGAATCTGAGTCGGACCACTTCCGGTGTGTTTCTGGCTTTATTTGTCGGGTCCAGACGCCGTCTACGTTGTTATGCTTTGTCTGAAGAGTTAGCCATGTGTAGCATTGTCAACTTTTAAAGATTTACGTATTATAAACAATGTCTGTTTGGTGTAAAAGTGTGTGAAACAAAGTATATTTTCTATATTCTGTGTGAATTACTGCATTGGAAAAGCTGTGAAAATAACTTTCTCAACCTCAGTAATTCACGCTGCACTTTAAGAACATATTTATTTATTTATGTATTATTTATATTTTTGACTTCACTGGAAAAATATTGATCTTGACAAGTAATTCAAGTGATTTATACTGAAGTGTTACATTCATTTGTAGTGATACCCGCCTTGTTTTAAAATCCTGATTTAAAATCTGTCGCCCTGCTGACATTTATCACTTGATTTGAGAAAGTTAAGCCTGACGTGACGTTACAGGGCTTGTTAAGATGAATATTTCTTACAGATTATGGTATGACTTTGTTGTGTAGTGCTGTATTTGTGGATGATAGTGACGTGCTGTGTTTTGCACTCGGGTAGGTGTGTGGTACACTCCTGTCATGGTTCAGTGTTGTATTCAGCCTCTCCTGCAGGGTCTTGTTTCTACACTTTCACTGCTCCTTCAGTATGGCACTGGACTAACACTACTAACACTGAACGTAACCAAACCTGCGTCAAATACGGATTCAAAACACTTTCTAGTACTCAGCTCGCCCAGTCGGTTTTGAGTTTTGTGATATGACAATTTCAAATACCTCAGAGATTTGAAGTCATCATTACAGCGGTGTAATGAAGAGGTCTCAGAGGTAAAAGTAAAGAAACAAATTGAAAATTGACCCTTCCTAAGTCACACCATTCAATTGTGGTTAACTTCATCCAAAGCCAAGTTAATACCTTGACTCTAAGGTGCCGACACCAGGGTCCAATCACACCTGCAACTTGTTTTCTCTGCTTCAAACAATTGGGGAAAAGCTAATATGACTTTACAGCTTTACAAAGTTGAAATTTACAAGTATCACGTATTGATATATTGCTGTTCGGTAGAGATTTGATGTCTTTATAGTTTGGACGAGTCAAGAAAACCCCCCATCTGGCCATATCAGCCAAACTAACTTAACGCTCCAGAGTTGTTGTTGTTGTCGGTGTGACTGCACCCTGAAAGACGAGCTGGATTCAGCATGTTATCACGAAAGTACCTGAAATGTTTCGAAACAAACGCGTGGACCCAGGTGCACACTGCTCCTCACCATAATAGCCATCTACATTATGCACATGTACGAACTTAAAAACCCTCCGCTCACTGTACAAACATCGGAGAGGAGAAGTATTCATTTGTAAATATGTATTTTTTAAAAGAGTACTATTTATATGTTGACTTGCACGGTCATATATGTGTGTGTGTGTGTGTTGGGATTATTTTTCCTTTGGGGTGCACGTGTTGATTTTAATTTGCTCCTTCTGGATGTGAAGAGTCAGTCACTGACTAACACGATTGTCTCCTCTCTTTGGTTTTCATTGTGTCTTTCTCTTCACTCAGTCGCAGCGATGTGCTTCTGTCTGTGTGCCTAATCAGATTACACTCAGAGCTGTTCAGAGTAGTTTTGTCAGGATTTAGCCGCCATGTTGTCATCCCTTTTCTGCAGAATAACCAAACTACCGTCTAACAAACCAGGTGAAAAATGTCACACAGGCTGGAAGAGAAAGTCCTTAACACGCTTTGGCTGCTGTGATCTTTGTTGGTCCTGATGTGTGTTATAATTGTGTGAATAAATGTACTGACTGTACCGTATGTTTGAGTATCACGTACTGTAAGTCTGCTATTCGTGCCTCTCTGCACCTCACGCATTTACAGACTGTTATCCGACGTGTTTGTGAGAAAGCTTCCCACTGCTTCTGTCTGCACGGTGAAATCACTCCCTCCTTCACGTAATGATACGCACTCATCGGCTTGATGTGTCACATAACTGTTATTTACACACCTGAAAGTTAAATAAAGTGCACGAGAAGCCAGTAATTAAGATGTTTAGGGAGTGGGATGACGTCGTTAATGAGTTTCTGGTGATGGAAATGAAGTGAACGGACGACGTTGTAGCTTCAGTGTGAAGAATATGTCTGCTTTTTCAACATTTCTCTGTGCCACACCGGTGATGCACCCTGACTGTTTCTGTTTGTGTTTGTACTGTACATACCAGATATAAAGTTGTTAAATAAAATATTCATCATGTAACAACACATGGTGCCAATGTTGACTCAAAGTTTTTTTTCAAATGTCTTTAAAGGAAAGTTTCCCAAACCCTGATCATGTCAGCTAGGCTCTCAAACTGCCCATAATTCTGATAATATTTAAAGCCAGTATACAATAGCTATCATGTATGGTCTGTGATCATAACGCTGCCTTGTCTGTCCGTCTATGTATTGCAGTACAGGTATATTTGTGCTGACATTGTAATGTCTAAAGGCAAAGAGGTAGAACCTTTATTTTGAAGGTGAAACACTGAGTGGTAAATTTGCCCAAAATTTAAAGCAACATTACGTAACTTTTGCATCATAAATAAACCATAAAGATTTTAAATTATTTTGAAGCTCCATTGACTTCTAGTCAGATAAATGGTGTCTCTGTCATTCCCACTCTGCGCCACGTACTTCTGTTTCTACACTAGCTTTGTGCTCCAGGTACAACACTTTTGGTGACACTGTCAATGTCGTGCCAGAACAGGAGCTGGGGCAATGGAAATTAGGCTCTGCAGTCTCTAAAGAGACAAAAAGGGGAAGTTAAGAAAAGAAAAGGAGAAATATTAATTTATTCTGTGCAATGTTGCAACAATAAATAAAAACACAACAATAAATATTTTTTTAAATTTTCATAAAATCACATTTTGTCACCATGTTTTAAATTTTGAATTGTCTTGAAAAAATAAAAACCTGGTCTGCACATTCAGGTAGAAGAGGTCATAATGGCCCGGCCCAGCTCGGCTCGGCTCGGCTTGGCCGTGGACTGAACCTGCCTGAGCCGGGGGAAGGTGTCCCCCTCTCTGCGTGCTGCTGCTCCGTCATCCCGTCGCGCCGGAAAAGGCAGAGCAGGAGGAAAAAGGAGGCGTTGCCCTCCAAACAACACATCAGCTGCAAATTTATGCAAAACAGTGAAAGCGCTGCTGCTGCTGCTGCTGCTGCACAGAGAGGAGAAAAGACAGACAGAGCAACAACAGCAGGACCCGGAGGCCGCTCCGCCGCTCGGAGACGTTTTGCAGCGGGCAGCCGGTGCAAGGAGGAAGGCTGAGAAACCCGGCCCGGTGACGGTAAGGACGGACCGAGAGATCCCGTTAACCGAGCCCTGCAGACAGCAAGCGGCGGCGGCTAGCGGGATGCTAGGAGGAGTAGCCTCCGGTGGATCCAGTGTTAACTGGTCTGAAACATGGAGGGGAGCTAGCTAACGCTTAGCTCTGTGTGTGGTGGAGGCTGGTGGAGGCTGCACACACACTGCACACTGTCCGAGCTGGGACAGGATGGTGTGTGTGTATGTGTGTGTGTGTGTGTGTGTGCAGGGGATGCCTGATGCTGCAGGGATGAATGCATATAATATGAGATCCAGAGTGAGACCAGCTGATGTTAAACTTGAATAATAAAAGATAAACAGAGTTTATGATGTTAATTATGAGGAGGAGCTCTGAGCACGTTTGGTGTTTTTAAAGGAGCAGTGTGTAATTATCTACTGCCATAAATTAAACTTAATATTCTACATGTTCTTATTAGTTTACAATCCATATTTTGAGATATTTATATATACACAGTTCACCATGCTGCACCTCGCTTTTGCTTTACTGTTTTTGTGGACGCTGTGTGTGCATGCGTGGAAAGGGACGGAGTGAGGCGAGGGTATTCAGTTGGTTTCAATGTGCAACAACCCTAGATTAGGTTAGATGGCACTAAATCCTGCACACTGGACCTTTTTTTAAAAAATATGAATGAAGTGTCATGGATTTGTCTGATTATTTCATGTGTAACACCTTTCACTTTGCTTATTTAATATGTTTCAATTACCGTGCATGTAAATTTAAGCCCTGTACTGATTTTAAAGAGGATAAAAAGGAGATAAAATGGAAAGAAAATCCAGATAAATGATTTTTTTTTCTGTTTATGTATTCAGATTTGTTCTTTTCAGAAGCTTGGTTGTAACTCCAGACTTCAGACTTTTGCTCTTATGCTGTGTTCAGGAGCAATTTTTAGAAATGTGGCTTTAAAATTCAGTATTGGTGTATACATCGACCAGCCACTTTATTAGGTACGCTTGAACAACTTCAACTTTTGTGAAGCGTTAAGTGTTTCAGTTTTTGTTGACTCTGACACAGAGGTATTCATTTTAATCAGCAGCACGCACTAAGACTTCGATAATAAACGTTAAGTACAGTTATTACCTCTGTGACAGTGTCCACAAAATCTGAATCATTATAAGCTTTGTAAAAGTTGAATTTCTGGCAGAGCTGCTGTTGTAGGATCAGTCTGAGGTCATTAGAAAATGTGCGATTACGTACGTGCACAGTGTGTTCTTCCACTCAGGAATTCTTTAGTAATCAAATGTGGAAAATCTTTATGAATTATGTTTCTTTACTGCATGTGTCCATTTAAAAAAACATCATTGTTTTTAACTTAAGATATTGGTATTCATCCTGAAAAGTCCTGTAACGGTTGAGCTTCACAAACCTCGTCAGTTTCTAACCGTCAGGTCGACCTTTACATCAGAGTCAGATGTTGGAGCTTCACATCTGCACTTTCACTCATTACCCAGCATCACTACCTCAGACTGTCAGTGGTTAACCGCAGTTAGGCCTGATTTTAATTAGAAACAGATTTTTAGCTCCAGTACGAGTTGTTTGTTTGTCTGTTGTGTCATACAGCAGCTGAGCATCAGTCATCACACCCCTGCAGCTACTGTTTGACTGATATATGGGAGATGATGTTGATATCTGTTTTGCTTAGTGGATGTTGTGCAGTTATTGTAAAACATCTTTGAGATTATGGACAGAAATCAGTCCTGGTACTTGTGCAAAGACAAAATAACTACATCCTCTAATGCACACACACAAACAGGATAAAAAGTATGCAACGTGCAATTTATTGACATTTATTTAATGTTTTCGGTGAATTTTGACACACAAATTTCACAGATTTTCTTAAATTAATGTGGCTACTTCTGGAAAAATCAGGCTCTTCTGTTTTTATTAACAACTGTCATGAGCAGATGTAAATCTGTAAAAACTATTTCGAAATGCTGCAAAGACGTTTAAATCGTCTTTGCATATTTTAATAATTCATTCTCCAGTTATGCTTTTCATTTGTAATTTATCTCTTTTATATTAAAACCCCTTCTTTGCCCATGTACGATCGGTAACGACTAAATTTATTACATTTCCATTGAAGATTACTGTCTCAGAGCTCTGAGTTAATTGTTAAAAATATCCTGGTTTCATTACATATCTTTATCACACGTGGCCAACGTGCTGAAAGTGAATTTTTTGGCCCCAGAAATCCAAAACGAGTCAGGCTTCGCAGACTTACTTCTTCTTCTAGTGGAGAACTTTGGTGTCAGTTGTCTGTGTGAAGCTGAAATATTGTGATGTGATGTCAAACATATGGTCAAATTTAACGATGTTGAACGTGTCAGAAGAAAATGTCAGTCCCAGCTCTGTATCAGTCATTGTTAAAATCACCACCCAGTGATGTATTGAGTCAGCGCTGCGCAGCGTCTCGGCTCAGCGGAGGACGGTGTTTGTCAAGAGCTGCGACGGGCCGTTTTTCATCAGCTGCTCTCTCACAGGGAAAGTATAGAAGTAAGTGTGTGTGGGTGTGTGTGTGTGTGTTTGACTGATGGACGCCTCCTCTGTCTCCTCAGCAGCCATGGAGACGGATGGAGAGCAGAACCAGCAGGCGGCCTCGACCAATGGGAGCGCTGCATCTGGGACGAGCTCCCGCCCCTCTCCGATGAATTCCATGTCTCTGTATGAAAGACAGGCCGTGCAGGTAGGCGTGTGTATGTTTATCATTCAGTCCAGATTTTTTCCTCCTGACAACATTGTCAAAAGGTGTCTAAAATATTAAATATTTGTTATCAAAGCTACATTATTATCCTTGGAGCTAAATCAAACACCTCAATCATCATTTTTACTGTTTATTTATCAGGAAGACACTAAATTATCCCGAAAAGTTTCTGTCCCAAATTAAAACAATCATTACAATAAATTTATTTAATCCAAAAAGGTGAGTGTGCAACACATAAAATAATAACCAAGCAGCAACCTCCGTGGCTGTGAAGTGAAGCCAATGCAGGAAAGCCAAAATCTGCAGTTCCTCAAACGTCCACTTGAGGCTGGCTCCAGAAGTGAGTCAGTCTCCATAAGTCCCCATGTTAAAAACTTCACAGCAGAAATAAACATGTTTACAGCCTGGTACAAAAAACAGTTTTGGTCTCTATAGCTAATTTCCCCGTTCATGCCAACTGTACTGAGGGTGAATTTATATACAACTCACCTGTTCACATTATATTAAGGCTTAAAGTTATGCAGGATTAACAGTGTGGCCTGAACATGCAAAGTACAACGTTCTTTTTTCTTTATGCTTTAAAAACACTGTCGCCATGTTTCGTCTTTCATTCTCAGACATGCACCAAAGTGTGCACGTCTTTCACCCAGAGGATCATGGTTCTGTAGCAGAAATGAGGATTATCAGTTAAAAAAAAAAAAGATTCAGCCTGTGGCTGTGTTCTTATTACTGGAACATTCAACAAGAACAAGAATATGCTGCCTGTCTGGGGATTAGATGGCACGTAACCGTGTGATTAAAGTCTCAATTGAACAAAATGAGACTTCCAAAGAGTATTCAGAAAATTAAAAGATTCATTACTCATATTCTTATTATTTCTAGTCCTGAAATCTGTTTTAGGTATAAAAAAAAAACCAAAAACACACAAAAAAAACACACAAAAAACAGAGTTTGGATTATCACTGAAGTGTGCACGGGGCTTGTTAGCGTGTATAAGCGACATGAGGAGGATGCGCTTGTTTGTCTTCATATTTCTGATTTATGTGGAAGCTGATGGGCAGAAAAGTGATGCCGGGAGGTGAAGAGAGAGATGGAGTCGTGCCGCAGTGATGGAGGCTCTGTGTGATTTTCTCAGGCTTCTGTCACCCTGCACAGCCCATCTGTCTTTGTCACCCTGCACACACTAATCCAGCCCGCCGCGCTCGCTTTCATCCCTCAACTTATTACTGTACGAGCCTCTGCTCATACATCAGGCAGCTGGCAGGAGGCTTTACTCCACTTTGCATCCCTCCCTCTCTGCTTCCTTCTGTCCTCGTTCTTCTCGCTTCTCTTCCTCCTTCTCTCATTTTTCATGCCGCTGCACTTCTTCATTCTGTCCTCCTTCCCTTCATGTCGTCTCCTGTCATCGTCTCCATCTCCCCTCTTCATCCTCCAGCGCTTGTCTTGTCTCTCCTTCTTGTACTTCTCTCCGTTATCTCTTTTTCTATTTGCTTTGTTGCCCCTTCATTTTTTTTTATTCATCCTCTTTTTTCCGCCTCCCTCCAGGCCCTGCAGGCGTTACAGAGGCAGCCAAATGCAGCTCAGTACTTCCAGCAGCTGATGCTGCAGCAGCAGATCAGCAACGCACAGCTGCAGAACCTGGCAGCCGTGCAACAGGTAAAGGTGTGTGTATGTCCTGTTGTTCAAAATTTTGCCTCCTTCTGTGTCGAATACTGTATCAAGTCCATTTTTATGACCCTTGTGACGCTGCAACAACAATCATGGAAGACAAGTATGCACAGAAAAGAAACAAAGTGTGAGCTACATACACGTTATCATGTCACATGACCCGATTTCTGTTTAAACTGCTACCAACCGGCAGTTTGGCGTTGTGCATAAATGAGTGTGATTTATTCACCAGTCTGACAGCCTTTGTAAACATCCTCTTCTCTTCTTCCTCTTCCTCTTCCTCTTCCTCTTCCTCTCAGGCTACTCTGGCTGCCAGCCGTCAATCAAGTCCTTCCAGCAGCAGCTCTTCTCAGACCACCAGCACCACCGCTGTACGTACCGCTGGCTGCTCTCTGTCAGATACATGCTATGAATTTTGTTTGAAGTAATGCATTAATACAACCCGAGTGTCTCGTTATCATTCCATAGGCCATTGTAACGTCTGGATCAGGGTCGACAACCAGCAGCCGTCCTATGGGCGCCTCGGCAACGTCCACAATCAGCCAGTCTGTGCTGCTGAGTGGGACGGCAGGGGGGCAGGGACAAATGTACCTGAGGGTGAGCGTCACAGAACTTTAAGAAAGACTGCATCATGTTTCATACATCAGCACTGGCTTACTTTCTGTGTGTTTGACGGCCGTCCTGTCATCCTGCAGGTCAACCGCTCACTGAGGGCCCCCATCTCCTCACAACTCATCTTCATGCCTGGCAGCACAGCGACCGCTGCCGTGGCAACCGTCACCCAGCAGCCACAGGCTCAGCAACAGCAACAGGAAGTGACACCGACTTCCTCTTCTAGCAGCCAATCAGATAATGACCAGGTGTGTGAGATGACGGATTGAGGAGCGTCTTTGCGGTTCACGTCACGCTGCGCCGATTCTTTGCCACATTTACGTATTTGTTCTTTCTCTCCATGCTTGTCGTCAGGTGCAGAATCTGGCCATGCGAGGTGTGTCCGGTACCAAAGGTGTTGGTGTTAAGACTGAAGCCCCAGAGAGGAGTGACTCAGGTAGGAAGGAAAGGAAGGGCAACCTGAAAATGACATGTTTAAATGTACTTTTACTTGTAAACAGGCAATCGGCTTAATCGTGATCTGAATTTACTAATTTTATTAAGGTGTAATAAAAAGTTATATTAACAGTGAATTAAATAATAATGTGGGCTTGAAGGTGTTGCTTGTCTCGATGAACTCACAGAGAACTGTCATCTCTCTGCACGCTCAGCTCCACTGAGCCTTTTAGCGTCTTTCAGCTCATTGTTTTGGTTTTTGGACTCTCACCAGCCTCCTCTCAGATGCAGCAGGGTAAACAAAAAGCCACTGTGCTGTAACCTGCCCAGCAACAAGCAGCAGACAAACAAACAGAGCGACTACTTAGCTGGTGAACATAATGGCGTGTTCAGCTGCTACAAAGCCAGATATTTTTCTCAGGAGTCGGTGGAGAGCTAAATAGAGCTACATGGAGATGTGTGTATTATATATGATCAACATCTAGTGAATCAAGAACTTTGCTAACAGACAAACATCAAGCAAGGTCGACAGCACAAGACGTAGCAGCCAGCTAATATTACTGACTAGTCCAACTCGCTCGCTCTTTATTTCACTTCACCTCTGCCATGCTCTGCCTCTGCTGGGCCCGGTTACGTTGCCCAGCTCCAGGTTCTGGTATCCATCCCAGCATCGCTCTCCCACTCCTGCCCCAGGCCTGAAAACCTCCTCTTCATGGAGGTCCAAAACACCTCTAGTGTAAACACTAACACTCCCCTGGTGCACTGAGCTCACGGTCCAAGCAGCACAACTAACAAACCCCAAAGTTACATAGTGCAAGAGCAGGCGTGCAGAGTGCAGAGGCCATTTACAGTTTAGTATCGCAGTGATTCACAGTCTGTGATTTTATGGTAGAAAAGTTCCATAATCTTGCTTAAAATGTCGTAAATGTCAGTGTGTCGTTTATTTTTTCAGCTGCCTACTCACTGGTCCAGCCCTCCCACCAATCAAACTCCCAGTCGCCCACTAAGCCAAACCAGCCTCAGCCGCAGCCGCCCCACATCAAAATCCCCACGTACCCTCAGCCCACCAACCTCAAAGCCCACACTTCCTCCTCTTCTGGTGCCTCCTCCTCGTCCTCCACCTCCTCCATCCCTCTCTCCCAGCTCTTACTTCACGGAACTCGGACTCTCGCCACAGGAACCACAGCTCCCACGGCGGCACACACTCTGGTCCTAACGTCCAGTGCGGCGTCCCAGCCCCATGGATACCCCGTTGGCACGGCGACCATCAAACCAGCGGTCAACGCTCAGACTCTGGTGGTGCAGCCCCTGCAGAAGACCTCTCTTAGTGCGGAGAAATCAGGCCACGGCAATGGACCCATCCCCATCCAACCCAAAACTCTGCAGGGGCTCCGGCTGCCCCTTCAGCTGCCTTCTAGGAACCCTCCTCCCATCCTGCCCGCCCCGCCACCTGCCAGCGGCTCCACCCAGCCCCCTCAGCCGCCGCACATCCCGGTCCAGATTGTGGGGGCGAGGCAGAGCACGCTTGGAAACACCCAGGCGCTGGCTCTGGCCCGGGGCAGCTGCTGCCAGGACGGAGCCGCCGTCCTGAGCAGCTCGTCCAGCCTGCTCACCATGGTGGCGTCCATCGCTTCCAGGGAGGGCGGAGTCGTGGGGCGAGGGGTGGGGCTAAAGACACTTCAGTCGCCCCAGGAGGCTCCTCCGTTGACTCAGGTCTCTCAGGTGCATCCGCAGGCCAATCAAAGCTCTGGACAGAGTCAGAACGGACCGCTGGCTTCGAACTCTTCCTCCTCCCAGTCGCCCACTGTTTCCTCTCCTCCAGCCTCGATTCCTCGCGCCTCGCTCTCCCTCCCCTTGGCGACTGAAGAGCAGAGGGGAGCATCAGCTGGTGTGACCACCAACGGAGACTCAACAGGAAGTCAGACGCCACAGGTCAGCTGATTAAAACAAGTCTTCATGCAGCTGTCCTGTTGTCTTCTCATCTGTTCAGCTGTTTCACTTTGATTTTTTCTTTCAGGGAAAACAGCTGACTGGCTCACTTAAAAGAAAATCAGACTCTAATTCAGCCAATGATGAAGATGGTCCCTCCCCTCCGCGGCTCCAGCCAGTCAGAGATCACCCCTCGACACTCCCGAGCGTTCCCAACGAAGCAGGTAACACCATCGATCCTCAGATTCTGGACGGTGTCTGTGTAAGCAGACTCACTGCTGCTGCTTTTTAACTTCATCTCTCGCCCTCACTTCTCCTCCAGGCTCTGTCGCTCCTCCCCCAGCCTCCTCCTCTCCCTCCCCAGTGCTGGCAGTGTCCCGTGGGGTCTGCGGCCAAGGGGAGCGAGCTCCACCCCCTCAAGCTGTGGTTAAACCGAACGTCCTCACACACCTCATAGAGGGCTTCGTCATCCAGGAAGGGGCAGAGCCTTTCCCTGTGAGTTCATGGGATTTGTAGTTTCCTTTATCAAGCACAAGGCTCGTGCACGCTTGATCACCAACCTGTTTTTGTGTTTGATCCACAGGTATGTGGGTCGGTAAAGGACTCGACTGGTGAGGATTTAACTAACGACAGTCCGGACACTAACCAATCAGAGACTGTTACGACAGCGACAGGTAACAGCCAAACCGCTCTGAAAGTGTCGCTGCCTTCCAGACAAGTTCCAGGGTGGAAAATTTCCATTTTGCATTAAAAGTTATACATCCGAAATTTACAGCAGATGTCGCACCAGATTTTACTTTGCAGATTATCATAAAACACAAATTAAACTCTGGTTTGCTCCAGATAAATCTTTAATTCACAGAGTCAGATGTGAAAATGGGCTGCAGTGTTCACAACATAAGCCTCCTGTCGAAGTACGTCAAGTAAAAGTGCCACCGATGGGTTCAGATTATTTTAAGTGTCTGTCTCTGCAGCATAATGTTGTCAGACATATCGAGATCACTCGCAGCTTCCATAGACACGTTAATGAGACATTAAGACATTAATTTAAACCTTACATCGTCGTTACATCGTAACTTCAAGTGAACAGAATTAAACTAAAAGTCACCAAAACTGTCTTTGTTAATCTTTCCAACAGTCACCAACTCAAAATAATTGTCTAATTCACTGAAGTAGATGAGAAAAAAGCAGCTTTTTGAGTCACTAATCTTAAAGCCGAACAACGTTCAGGAATCAAAACAAGGAGACTGTAGCAGGCCGCTAAGGATGCCTTCACTGCACTGTTTTTACATGGGAAATAAGTGCTGCTATTTTAATGTTCCAGATATCGTACATATAACCTTTAAAGTCAGAAATTAGTGTTGTGGTTATCGAGTTAAAACATTTACAATTCTCATGTAATAACAATAATCTGAAGTTTGATTTTTAGCAGCATATTCCTGAAATAATATCATCGTACTAATTTGCCAGTTAACCTTGTCAAATATAATCAACATAATGTGTTGACAGGATTTCACATTATGAAACAAAGCGACCCGTGTTTGACCCTTGTTTTCGTCCGAGCCGGGCCACAGGAACGCGCTGAGGTTTTAATTACAGCCTGCGAGTTGGGAATTTCCCACCTCTGACTTTGACTTGAAGGCAGCATAACAACACAGTGCGGAATGATGATGCAGAATAAGCAACAAGAAGCTGTTCGGGTGTGTTTGCAGTTCAGGTTTAATCATGTACGAGCTCTCTTACACATTTATCGTCTGCTCTCCCCTCAGTGCTGAAGTGTGAGTACTGTAAAAACTTTGCTCCTGCCAGCCAGTTCAGAGGCACCAAAAGGTTCTGCTCCATGTCTTGTGCCAAAAGGTACTTCAACATGCATGAAATATAATCTATGCAGCAGAAGCCACGTTAGAAATAAACCTCACTGTGCTGCTGAGAGCTGCATCCGCTCTCTCTCTCGTTTTTAAAAAAGAAAACAAATGATTGTAACTTTTCACGTGGACCGATCGACACGCACGCGCAGTGTTCTCTATTCTCACGTGGCTACAGCTGCATATTTCACAGCATGTGTGTTTTCCGTTGTCACGTTTTGTTCGTATGTTTCGACACTACATCCACTTTTCTCCACACAAACGGCATGTAAACGTCTGTTTTCATGTCAGATTTCAGTCCGGTTGTTCAGTTCATATTAAAAAGTACGTTGTATTTATTGTGTTTCACGATGTAAACAATGCCCTGTCTGCATTGTTTGGACCAGTATGCTGTCAGCATATGATTTTTTGGACATTTTCTGCTTCTGCTTTGCATTTGTCCCTTTGCCCACTACATGCGTATGGATTATATACTGCGTATGGCGCAAAGAGATAAAAACTGTATGTGTTGCTCGTCTTGGCTTCAGTACCGTATATGTCACTCTTTGTCTACGATACAGTATGTATTGGTTCCCCAGGTACAACGTCAGCTTCAGGCAGCACTTCTGCATGCGGCAGGGTCAAGGTCAAGGTCACGCTCCGGATCAGGATCGAGGTCAGGGACACCTCTCCAACTCGGACGAGGAGGGAGGGATCACCAGGCGCAGAGTTCCCCGCAGGACTAGCTCAGAAATAGCCAGTGCCAAGATAGCAGGGAGACCCATACCTGTGAAGGTGAGGAGGGAGAGCACGCGTCACGCAGGGGTCCAAACAGATGCATCATTTCTGTGCCGTTTTGAAGTTTTGAAAGATCTGCAAGTGGGGAAATACTTCACAGTTATCCTACTGTTACATTATCCACACTAAAATGGGAAAACTGAGGGCCTGGGTTTGTTCACGGGGGCACAGGCATGTTGAAACAGGAAGTTAGGGCTGCAACTAACATTTTTTTTATTGTTATCGGGAGTGACTGAGTTGTTTGGGCCATAGAATCCTGTATTTGTCAATCTCAAATCTCAAAAAACTCTGAGTTTACTGTCATAGACGACTAAAGGAGCCATAAAACATTCACATTTGAGAAGCTGAAATCAGAATTTGGACTTTTTTTGTCAAAAAATGACTCAAAACAATGAACTGCTTATCAAAATAAATCAACTAATCATTCGAGAGAGTTCCTCAAAATGTTGCAGCAAGTTTGGAAGGACACTTTAGTACATAATGTGAAGTACAAATGCAATAAAACCACAACAGATATGAACACATTATCATGTTCACATTATCATCAACATGTTAATCCTGTCTGCCCCCTTGTGGCTGCATCTCAGCACTGCAGGCTCTAAAACCAAAGCACATAACTAGAATCTCTTCATCTGTGATCTGTGATGTATATATATGTACACACTTCATTTAACTGGGAAACCAGACAGTGCAACCACAGGCTTCTACTGTTTTTAACAGCTCCTCCACTTCTCCTCCCTCCCGCAGTGCCGTTCAGAGTCCAGCCATTCAGAGGAGGAGTCCAGTGGAGAGGAGGATGAAGACGACCCCATGTCCCTCTCGCCCGCCTCCTCGGCCTCCTGCCACCAGCCGCCTCCTCCTCTCCCGACGGAGAGCTCCGGCGCGCCCAGCTGCCTGCCCGCCAGCCCCGGCCAGTGGAGTGTGGAGGAAGTGTCGCAGTTTATTTCCTCACTGCAAGGTAAACTGTTCAGAATGACTGCACCTGCTTTAATCAATTAGTAGATAGACAGTTAATCTTCAATTTTTCTAACCGATGAATCATTCATGTTATTTTACTGCTTTCACCTTCTTAGACGCAGATACTTGCTGTGTTTCTTTGTTGATGTCAAGATATTGAATATCTTTAGATTTTTGGGTCAAGACAAGCACAATTTTACTGTTTTCTGATGTATTATAGACTAAGTTAATCAACAAATGGAGAAAATAATCAGCAGATAATGGATAATAATAATTAACTTCAGTGTAAATTCTTCTTTTTTTCCACTTTTACTTCCTATTTTGTCCTCCTTCCCCATTTTTCTTTCTCTGTTTCTCTATTTATATCCCCTTCCTCCTCTTCGCAGGCTGCGAGGAGCTCGCTCCCCAGTTCCTGTCGCAGGAGATTGACGGACAGGCCCTGCTGCTGCTCAAGGAGGAGCATCTCATGTCCACCATGAACATCAAGCTCGGCCCTGCCCTCAAGATCTGCGCCCACATTAACAATCTGAGAGACTGACGTGTTTCCATAAAAATCCACCGTGTTCAAAGTCAAGCCCTGGACACTTACCCCGAAAAACTCCTGGTCCAAACCCAGTCGAGATATGGAACTGGTTCCAGAGCAGGTGAATGTATGAGGTACAGTTCGTTTTTAAAAACAAAGCCTCTGAAGCTCTAACAAGGGCTGCAGCACTTGAATCTGTTTGTTCACTCTTGGCCACATTTTCAAACGTAGTTCTTGCACAGGAGTTTTGTTACAGTTCTCAAATCTGCGATGTCTGTGAGTTCCAAACACCGCAGACACGTTTTCTCTAAAATGCTGTTTCTGCGCAAACTCTGCTCTTGTAGTCGGACGTTTTTATCAAGGGATTTCTTTTTACTTTTTAGATGCACAATTTTAGTCTTGCAAAATGCAGAAATTTGAGGTTTTGAATGTATTTTTAGTGCAGAAGTCACTTGTGTAATCAGGGCTGGTAACTTGCACAGGATTCCCACATTTTTCTGTACAAACAGGCTTTCACAGGTCGTTTTTGTTACATTTTCCTGCTGAAGTTCGACAAAACATTCAAAAGGAAAGAAAACACTGAGGACGAACACATTGCTTTTCATTCATTGTATCATATTGTACAGGAAAAGTTTTATTTTTGAAAGATTTGCCCACTTCTATGACTTTTTTCTCGTGTTTAAGAACAGCGTCGGTTCTCATGTAGATATTCTCTTCACCTGATTTAAGCCACAATCAGCAAACCAATAGAATTAGGGCAGAAATGCAGCAAAGAAACAAGCAGAATTTAGATTAAAATCAACCCAATTATTATTTTCAAGACGTATTTTGTACGGAAAGTGCGCAGATGATGTAAAACTTACAAAATTGTCATGATCTGTTATTGAATGGTGGCACTTTTATTGTGAAAGCGTCCTATTCTAACAGTTTACAGGGTACAGCTGAAGTACAGGGTACTGGATGCCGAAAATTAAACCTAAATCCCAAAAAGGTTCAGAGAGCATTTCACATTTCAAGTGAGGCAATATTGCAAAAATGCTGATGTTGCGTCCAGTTTTCTCGCGTCTTTACCTTATTTTTTTTACATCAACGGTCGATGAGACACGACTGCAAAACGCGTTTCACATTATGTTCACGTTCACTCAGGATCTCGAGGAGATTCGGCCTTTTTTAAGTTTTTTAACGGAGGACTCGCTCTTAAAAAAAACGACCGTAACCTGCAAAATCTGTGATTTGTCCTGTCTTTTTTTTTTTCTGTTTTCTGTTTTCTTTTTTCAGCTGCTCCTGATCTTTACAGAAGTTACGTGTGTGAGTGAAGGGTAACGTCACGGGCTTGATTTTGTGAAGTCGACAATAAAAACAGATGAAGAATTAAGGAAAAAAAAATAAAAAATAAAAAAGTGACACAGGTGATGATAAGCTGTTAGTTTGACGTTTGTCTTTAAGCTACATTCGCAAACAAAAACCAGGAAGTCCGTGAAGACAAACAGGCCGGCAGCCACACGTGGACCTACGTTTAGGATGGATGGAGGGAAAAAAACAAATCATAGCTGTGTGAATGAATGTGTGCGCGGATGAGAAAACCTTAAACTATACTGTAATAAGTGTAAAAAATGCCTTTATATTTAAATGCACATTTGTTTGCTGGACTGCCTTGTTTGAGCTTTTTACCGTAGGAGTTTTCTCATGTTATCTCTGTGAACCTTGTGGCCTTTCTCACTAGTCTCTACGATAGGTTTAGATGAGGATTGTCTGTTTTTTAACTGCTTTTCATATCATTCCTTGTTTTATATTAGTGCTTACTTTTTTACAATTGTTATTTCAAGCAATGACATCTGTTGCCTTTCCCAAAAAAGCGTGACTGAATAGTAGCTACCTTGATCAAGGAAACTTGCTGTCTTCCTCATAGCTTTGTCACATAGCGTGTTAACTACCAACAGTATTTACCTTTCTAGCTAGCTAGCTATCTTTGGCTTTATTGTTAGTGACTGTGGCTATTACAGTATTTTCTTTCAAGAAGGATAATAATCTTTGATAGCTGTGTGTTTATATGTCATAGTCGCCCCCAGGATTTTGGAGTGTTTTAAATCAGCAGATCCCTCGGCATATTGTGAAAAAAAAAAAGTTCTTAGTCAGATCTGTGTAACGTTTGTTAACAAGCAGACTGTTTTTGTTCATCGTTCTCCCCAAAAAAAGTAGCACTTTTCTCACAAAGGAAGTGAATTTCTTTACTTTTGTTTTGTTTTGTTTTTTTTTTTATAAATAAGCTACTTGAGAATCGAAACGTGTTTGCTTGCAATAATCAGAAAAACTGCAAAATCTTGGAGGGACTGAGTTTGACGTGGAGAGGCTAATAATACTATCATGCAAATAAATAATCAAGGAACTGTTTTAAAACTGTGACGCCCGTGTTTTTATTTCAGAAGTGACGGATGACTGACTCTTGTATGTTTTTATGAAGCTGCTTATTCTCACTGTCAAACATAAGTGAAGTCATATTTTGACGTTTCAGTCTTTTATCCAGTGAAGCTTAAGACGAAATAACTTCATTTCCCTGCAGATGAGGTGCTGAAAGCGTTCTCCACCAGGAGAGGGAAGCATAATAATAAGAGAGGCTGAATTATCATCTGCTAAAGGTGACGGAGCTGCAGAGCTGAGGAACTGAACGCTCCGTGGTACTGAATTATGATGGAGGCTTGAAAGGAGATAAGGAAGGTTTCAGAGCAGCAGAGGTGACGTCTCTGTTGGCTAAAAGCACTTTGTGGCGACTAAACGAACGATGCATGAATCAGCAAAGAAATGCAGAGTCAGAGTGACATTGATGAGGAGGTGATATGTATTTTAACTGTCCTGCACCGCTGAAAGCCTTTTTATTTCTTCTGGGCACAAAGCTCTTGGACTCAGTCAGCAGTTGGGATGTTGGTGTAAAATAATGGGAGGTTTCTTTTAGCAGGCTCCACTTTCAGCTTTGCAACTTTGCAGCGTGGTCCTATCTTTATATGGTCAGTGATACGAATACAAGATGCAGTGATAGCTTTCAGATGCCAGACAAACAGTCAGCATGTGCTGGTCCATATATTAGACGTTGAAATGAAGAAGCCCTAGTTTTATTTTATAAAGTGCAGAAACACAGTTTTCTTTCTTTATATTAATCTCTTGGTGTCTTCATATAAAGTGAATGTGCTTTACAATGTCCAACAAGTGTACATAAAAACAACAATGCATGACAGTATCACAGTCTCTGCGGTGCATTAGCACTCCTCAGCTCACAGTCAGCGTCCTTCAAGTGAATTCTGAGGTAGGGGGGCAGCGTCAACGTAATCCTGACTGATGGCCAATCTCAGCCAATCAGAACACAGCATAGTTGTAGGCCTCTCCATATCCCGCCTCTCTCAGGTACTTCTCGATGTGTAGTGGCTCAGGCACTCTGAGAACTGTCCTCCCATTGGCTGATTTCTCTCCCGCCTGAAGTTTTCTAATTAGCTCCGACATTGACGGACGATGCTGCGGGTTCCAGCTGCAGCAGGACTTGATGATGGAGTACCTACACACCAGGGTAAAAAAAAAACACTTATTATCTCTACCAAGTCTAGAAATACAGTCAGCATTTGTATCATTTCCTTGATATTAACCTCAGCTGAACAGATGTAGGGAGGTCACAGGGTCAACACAGGTGTTTCTAATGATACTAATTAAGGTTCAGTTCCATTTATTGCAGCAGAGTCTGCATGCACCCCAGCAGCACTCTGACTCAGTTTGACTGGTAACACCTGCGTGTGTGTACTGTTTGATGTGCTGCTGTTCTGATGTATCAGTGATGGGAAATCAAAGCTGAGATTTCTGAGTCATGGTTGAACACGATAACAGACAAACACACACACACACACATTTTGAGGTTGCACACACTCCACGTTATAAAAGCAGTTTGTCTCACAGTGAGTTGGAGCAGGTGGCCGGCCGTTTGAGGTGCTTTCCTCTCTGTAGGTACTGAAGAAGTTCAGTCGCCATGAGCTGAGCAAATGGTGGGTCACCTGCATGCATGGGAACATTTTATATTAGATTAAAGCCTCTTTTTTTCTCTTACACAACTATAAACTAAAGTCACATCCAGTTTTTTATATATATATTTAACTTCATAATGAACCCACTCCTGTTTTATGAAGTTTTCTCCACAGTGTGTTGTAGTGTGCATATTTATTCTGTGCTGCTAATTCATTAAATAAACAGCTCATCTCGGAGGTGTGTCTAATTTCAGAAACACTCACCCAGTGTGACCATTTCAAAGAGCAGGATACCAAAGGACCACCTGTGAGAGCAAAAAGAAGGTTAGAGAAGGACAATATGTCAACTAAAGGTAAAGGATTTTTTAGTTTTATATGTTGTGTACTGATAAAATGTTGAATAACACACTTTACGACTATTTTTCAGGATTTGAATGAAGCCTTGCGTTCTGCTGCGTTACAGGCAAGAAATTTGCATGAAGGAAACTCAAACAAACACGACGGTGAACGTGAGTCAGAACGGGGGAATTCCAAACAGGAAAAGCTCTTGTACACTCACACATCACTGCTCTTGCTGATGGTTCTCCTGCTCAGCACTTCGGGTGCCTGCCACTTCCTCAGCTCCATGTCCTCCGCTTCTCCCGGTGAGCCGGGCTGTGTGCTCCTGCGGTACGCTGAGCCCAGTCCCCACAGCTTCGCCGTCAGATCTCCGCCGACCAGAACGCTGCGAGCTCCCACGTTGCCGTGGATGCAGCGCTGAGTGTGCAGGTACTCCTGGAAGATAGATAGATAAAGACAGAGTTATCAGAGAGAAGGGCAGACATAAAGAGAGAGACTTTTAATTGAGATTAGCAGCAAGTAAACCCACCAGAGCAGAGGCCACTTGTCCTGCCATGATGAAGATCCTCTTCTCTGTCATGTCGCATGAAGACTCTAAACCAGAGTTATCCTTCAGTGAGAGAGAGAGAAAGGAAATATGTCATACACTTCTCTCTGTCTGTGTTCATAATCAGCTACAATATAAGTGTTAGACTACTCATGCCTGGATCTGGGAAGTAGGTGGACATATTGTACCTGCCCAAGTCAACCATTATCCTGCTATTTAATATCTGTTGAACAGTACCAGTATCCAGCCTGAAATGAGATTATTTCTTTGTAGATGGCATCAAAACGTTTTAAAAACGTACCTCTCGACATCTCCACAGGAACCCCAGCAGGTCCCTGTGCTGCAGCTCCTCCACGGCCATCATTACAGGCATCTGCACTGAAACCACACCCAGCAGCGCAGGGAGGAAAGGGTGCGGGCCGAGCCCTGACACGAAGGAGGCGAAACCCAAAAAGTGCTGTTTCTCCGCGTTGTTTGCCGTTTCTGAAGAAGAGGTTAGACAACAGAATACCTTTGTTACTTTGGTTTAATCAAAGTAAATTAAGTCACAAAACAGTCATCTCTAGTTTTTGAACCCGGAAAGTCACAGAAGAGCCTCTAGAGTCTGTAACAAATCCTCATAGCTCCCAATGCTGAGAAGAGAGGAAAGTAAAACTTATCGAGACTTTTTGAAGGTCTCATCCTGGAAATTAGCACTTTTTTTACTCGTCCTTGTCTCGGTCTTAGAGAGCACAGACCACAGCTGAAGGGATGTCACTAAATTACCTTTGTGTTGTCTAAATTATTAGTTAACGTAATTCTCGTTGTTGTATATAAAATGTTCTGCTTCATATGCAGCCAATAACTTGAAAGATCTCTAATTTAAAATTCACGTCACTCTTAATGTCTGTCACCACCACACCCTGCTCGACTTCATTTGTACTCCAGGTAACTGAGAAGAAGCTGTGGCTGTCTGGGAGGAGATGACAAACCGTTACTGGACGTGTAAGTTTATTATCTTCACCCCTCAACCAAAGAGGTTAAACACAGACTCAGAGTCTCGGTCTCGTCACGGTCTCGGCACACTCTGCTCTTGTGCAGCTGGTTTACCTTTCAGCACCCTCAGGATGACGTCCTTGTTGTCCATGCGGGCTCTGTACAGGCTGACTGTGTCATTAGGCTTGATGGAGAAGGACAGTGGCAGGACAGTGACCTGGCTGAAGGATTCACGCTGCCTCTCTGTGGTGATATGTAATACTGCAGCCAGACTTGGCCTGACGTTCCTCCGCACTTGTTGAACTGACATTGGCAGCTCTTCATGTTCCAGAGGGTTTATCCCTGGGGGAGCTATTGAGAGAGAGAGAGAGAGAGAGAGAGAGAGAGAGCAGAATAATCTTCATGTGTAGTTCTTTGAAAAATTGAGTCACAATGAAAAATATATGAAGAATATTCCCGCTTGCTCACCATCAATGCCCTGTAGGTGTTGTCTGTGGCTGTGCCTTTGTGTGTGTCTGTGTGATGAGCTGTTGTAGCCCTGAGGGACCGTGACTCGTGTCCGCCTCTTCTGAGGACAATACTTCTTTATGAACAGGCACAGTAAGGTGAGCACAGTGGCCAGGAGGAGCAGTGTAGGGACAATGATCACCGCCTGCTCATGCTCCCTAACAACTGAAAGAGGAAGACAGAAGTTAAAGTGTAAATATAGGGTCCAGGATAGGTTTCATGAACGCCTAGCACGAGGTTATTTGTGTGCAAAGTGTGAAGTTGCTCCGTCACTCCAGCTCTAAGCCGCCTTGTGAATCGTTTGCATGCGTTTGTGTCTCTGAGGGAGGTTAAAGAACAAAAATGTGCGCCCGGCGTGCAGGTCTGCAGGATTGTTTTCAGGACTCTGCTGGGGACGCTTTGATAGGATGAATCTGCTGGCTGTTAAAAAGGTTGCACCTCGAGTGTTGACAGGATGTTCTACCGTAACATTACATCATCCTCCATTTACACCAGTGTTGATAAGTTGATATATAGCTAGATGATATTGTAATGCAGGCAGGCATGTCAGTATTTGAGTGCAACTATCAGTATCCTCACTCTGTATATTTTAAGATCTGTTTACTGCAATGACACAAGATACGGCCGTCGATGAATATTCTTAATTTGAGTGCGTATTTGATTTTTGGAATAGAAAGCAGCACCACAGTGGCTCGGTCAGCTGGGAGCGGTCCTTTACATTGAAAGCAGAGTCACATTCACTGACTGACAATGACGTGCAGGTCAAGCTGAAACCAGCACGGACAACCGTGACGGCAGCTGGAGAGAGAGAGATTTGTTCTCTGAGCTCTCTCTCAGCTGTTTGTTTATCGCAGCCCGGCTCGTCAGGCTGTTGAATGTCTGTTCTGTAATCGAATTATTTTTATTCTATATCTCTTGGTATTGGTTCACGCTCTTGTTTCGAAGGTGAGAACCTGTTTGTTTTTTTCCAGGTAACAAAGAATCAGAAATGAACTTTGACATAATCATATTTGGACACACTGCCAGCACACGAATCCTGTGATTTTACTTCTATGTTTGTCCTCATTTATATATTATGTCATCGTGTCGGTATGATAATGAGCCTGCAGCATCACAGTTGCTCAGCTTTTGTTCTGCTGCATTGTCACATCGTTACACAATTAGGACGTGAGTGGACAGTAAGACCGGCCGGACATGCCAGGATGAGTCACACACTGACATTTAGAGGATAACTGATTCACATGCTGCTGATTGTTTGACAGTATGAGCAGCAACAGTTTTCCTGTTGAGCCACTAAACCGAGGAATGCTGTATAAAAATGATTTCCTGGTCACGTTCACTGAACTCTTTCTTCTTTTTATCGCTTTCATTTATTTATATCTTTGATTTTATCATTTATAATTATGTATTTCCTCCATGCTGACCCTTCACTGACTCTGGGTGTAGTCCAACACACCTAACCTTCATACAACATTACTACAATGCATGTTAGCCGTTCAGATGGATCATTCCACATGCCTCTGTCTGAAGTCAATCCAGTCTCGTTAGAGAGAAGAAACTGGAATGTGAAGCCGCTGGTCTGTGTAAACATCGTGGTCTGGTTTTGGCGCATTCTTAGGCGTGGTGAGGAATATGTCAGGGTTGCCTAATATCATAAATCATTTGTTGTCATTCTCAGCAAAGGCTCGCGTCTGCTGCACAAACACTCGACACAAGTTCAACATTTTAGGCCGCTTACACTCAGTTTTATGTTTGCGGAGTTAAGACATCTTTTGATGTTGAGCAAATATTTAACCTAACCCGTGAGGGCGAGTTTAAGCTAATACTAGTTTAAGCGAAACTTAAACTGCGCTAACCTTCTGAGTGGTTTTTCATGTATTAAAGTGACAAAATGATTAGTCAGAGGAGTTTAAGGACAAACTGTATAAAACGTGAAGAGAGCTTCCGTGAAGTCACCCACAGGTTTCTGAGAAGCTCAGTGTGGCAGCTCTGACCGTCACTGTCTTGGCATTGCCTGACTCAGTCTGTAAGTCCTGGCTTATCCAAAAAATGGGCAAAGACGACGGGGCATGGGGGTGGAGCTGAGGCGGGCTAAATGAAGACCGGTTACTGAAACCAGCCGCCTGTGACAGCACCTGCCTAACTCTAAGCCTTAATATAATTTGAACAGGTGAGTTAAATAAAAATCCACTCACCCTATAGTTGTCATGAACAAGGAAACTGGCAAACCAGGCTGTGAACACACGTTTATTTCTGCTGTGAAGTTGGACATTTAATCCTCATTTTAAGGAGTTATAAATCAGCTGCACTGGCGGCCGGTCAGTTTGTATTTTTAAAGCACTTCGAGGTCTCACATGCTTACATCTGTATGAACCAGAGCCTCTCCTCAGGACGTTCAGCCTGGCTTTATATTTCCTTTACATTATCATTATCATATTCTGCTGTAAAATTATTATATTTTATGTTATTTTATTTTTATCAATAATATATTTTCCTCTCTAAACAGTTTTTTGGGCTTGTTTTGTCTTTTTATTCTCTTTTGCTGATATTTAACTATCTTATTGTGTTTTATTATTTTAATCCATTTAAGGTTTTAATGTAGTTTTAAGGTCGCTCTACACTTGTTCTGTTTTATTCTTCAGTCTTCTGTGAAGCACACTGAACTGCACTAACCTGTATGAAAGCTGCTATACAGATAAAGTTTGACTGATATTAGAGGAACGTTACGCTATGTTCCAGTAATGTGCAACAATTATATATTATCTATAGCTTAAACATGCAAAATACTGATATGCTTGTTGAAAATCTTGTCTAGGTCAGGTTTGTGATCAAAAAAACTTCCCAGCAGTAACTGTGAGTCAGCAGTTGTTACTCCATCTGACATTATCTGCAGGCTGGATGTTGCAACCTCATTGTATCCTGACAGTTTCATGGTTAAAAAAAGAAATCATAGTGATGTAATTGTTGGTTGTTGAATATGTAGACATTGATTTCAGAATTAATTTTTGACCTTAGTGGCTTTGAATTAAAGTCTTCGTTTACTGGCTGTCAGGACGAATCGTGTGGCTGTAGGTCTCGTGTCATGTGAGAAAGGGATGAAGTAAGAAGAAAGAGATGAATGTAGACAGTGGTTATGCTAAAGAAAATAGTGCAGATGTATGAAGATGAGCCATTTTCTATTTATTTTCTCTACAGGCAGAGGTTGTGAGCTACCAAATACTGAAGTTTGGGCATGTTTGAGGTTTGTAAAGCTTGAAGAAGGGAAGATGCGAGGAGAGGGATAAGAAGTTAGAAAGTGTACAGAATGCGGTGATGATGAGCAGATGAAGAGCGGCGGTTGTCCTTACTGCAGAGGTTGTCGCCCGGTGTGCACGGATCATCCGTGGAGTTGGATGACATGCTGGAGAGAAGAAGAGAGGAGCACAGATAGATCAGCATTACCTCTGCTCAGCAGCCACGCTAAATCCCCTGAGCTTAGACGCAGCATCGATAACTCCAGTAGCTGAATGGAGCGGCTCGCACCGAGCTGAACTGCTTCAGGATCAGTAAACAGCAGAGCACACACCCGGGAGGATCATTGGTAATCAACTTTTAGAGAATAATGTAAATATTTACTATGGATTTCTTTTCTTTATCTCGACCCACACAGCAGATATAAAAAGGAGGTGCTCGGCTTGGCTTGTTTACTATGTGTATAACTGATCTGCTATCAGTTACGCAGATAATAGAGGAGCAGAGATCAACGTTACCATCGCTCAGGGCTGACCCAAAATCCATAAAAGCCGTGAAAGGATAACCCGACATTCAGCAGCCAGTTAAACTTCTCAAATCACACACCAGACATGTTTTATCTCTAATATTTCCCAAGAACTGTAACTCATTTGTTTATTTAGGTCATATATCCTCCCATCAATCGTGTTATCTGTTATTTGGAGTAGCTGATTGATGGCTGAGGGATTTTTTTGTCTTCAGAGAGAGTTTTGTCATCTCTTCACTGTTTGTATTAATATAAAAAAAGGCAGCTAAATGGCAGCTACACACAGATTCAGGTGAAAGTCCTCTTGTTGTTCTGCCTTTTCTGTTTAATTTAAATGAGTCCGTCTTTACTGAGCAGCTTGTTTGGTGATGTTTGTAGCTAAAAGGCTTCTCTCTGCTTGTTTCTAACATCAAAGAAAGGCAGTGACTGTAAAGCAGAACATAAATGTACTGATGGAGAACTTCACTGTACGGGGGAAGTGAGTGTGTGTGTGTAGTGAAGTGGGAGGTTTCTGTATCGGCGTGCTTCTATGCAAATATTCTGCCCCTCCACATTTGAGCGTGTTTCTCCGGTCTTTTCATCAACAACATATTTTACAGAACACACACAAATCACAAGCTCAAAAAGAAAGCCGCTTATTTAGCATTGTGGAATGCGCCCGGCACGAATACTGTTGTCCCCCTTTCCATCTCATTTCTTTAACAAATGTCAGAGCGATGCTTCTCTTCTCGGCCTGCTGGAATCAAAACACTGCTTCCCCGAGATTCACACGTTCACTACAGTGTTTGTTCAGCGCAGGTAGCCTCCTCTCTGATCTTTGGCATGATCTTAGGTCATGCTAGCAGATGATGAACCGCTGTTAAATGTTATCCAGATAGGCAAATTATCGAAGAGAAAATATTGTTCAACCATGGAGAGCAACAGAGAGACACCTTCCTCATTCAAATCACGTTTGGTTGTAGTATTAGTTTCTGACAGCTTTCAACTCTGGCACAGCTTTGTTGGATTCACACATTTTAAAGCTGGGAATAACACTAACATTAATTATTACAAATTGATGATTATTGGTGGTTTTGTTTGGCCATGACTTGTTGAAATTCTGTCATGGACATTAGTCTCTTACTCAACTAATCGCCTTTGTAGAAAAGTTCCCTTAATCTACAAACAGCTTTGTGCCGTCAGTTAAACAATGCCCTAAAAATTGTTCTCATACCTGCCCCGTCCTTTTCTGTCATCCAGAGAACCGTCAAGTTAAACGCGGCAGGTTGTTGTCGTGATGTAACGGCACTGGCATCAGTGAACGCTTTCCAGACATCAGCAGTACAACAAAGGTACTGAATGTGTTTGTGACTTTATTGGTCATGTGGTATTAATGCAACGTCATCCTCACCTCTCAGAGAATGGAAAAATCTTATTATAGTGTACGCTGTGTGTGTGTGTGTGTGTGACACACACACACATGCATGCACACACACCCTCATGAAGTCACACTGGTATGTAGTAAGCATTTACAGGACGAAACACACACTGACACCGACACTCTCAATTAGCATACAGTGAGGAAGTCTGTCACTGAACCTGTTCGCCTGCATGCTTATCTTACATTCACATGCACTCATACTCGCCTGCATCAACAGACACCTGCGTGCACAACAAAAGGCTGGGCCATGTCACTACACACACACACACACACACACACCAAACACACACCAGGAAAACTTAAATATGTGGTTAAAAACACACAGACACACTGTACAAACTGTGTAAATGCACACACAAACAACATGTCAACATTACATGTGTCAGGCTTCACGTATGATGACCCCGACAAAGTTATACATCAATACTATCTCCTCACACACACACACACGATATAACATTCATAACATGACTCATCACAAATGTGTGTTTTGGCAACATTTAAGTTGAGTTTCAGTCAGACATCCACATAATTTCATTTCATTTAAATCACCTCAACATTTCTTTGCTTCATCTCACCTGGCCAACTCTCTGGAACTGTTCAGGCATCAAAATCTTTGTGCTCCTCGTATCCAAAACATGTAGTTTCCTGTCCCTGTCAGCCATGTACGTGCAGCCTTTGGGTTCAAACTCAAGTCCACCGCCTCAGTTTTCATGTTTTCGTTGTCAGTCTGTAGAATATTTTGTTATTTTGCTGTCACCAGCACGGTTATGTCTTTCCTCCAGTCTCTCTCTCTCTCTCTCTCTCTCTCTCGTGCTCGCTCTCTCTCAGGTTGGCCACACCCACCCCTCCAAGTCTTTTTCATTGTCACTCTTATCACCTGCACACACCTTGCAGTCAGCATTGTTTGCTCTGTGCATGTGTTTGTGTCTATGTGTGTTTATGTGTGTGTGTATGTGTGTGTGTGTGTGTGTGTGTGTGTCGAGTTTCCGGACAGCTGGCTGTATTTGTCAGCTTGACAGACTAAGTGGAGGGGCACATGACACATCTTTCTGTCACCCATGATGTGTTAATGTTGCAGACCGTAATGGTTAAGGTGCGACATGAAAACCAAAGAGCTTCTGTCCAAACAGCTGCGTGCACTGCGCGTTAACGTGTACGTTAAAACAACGTTTTTCTTGTTTGCTGTGTCCAAGGGCAAAGAGGAATTTCCCTGAACTAACAAAGAAGAAGATATTAAGACACAGATACATGAGAACATTATATTCTGGCCTCAAAGTGGAGGGAAATGTATAAATTAATGAGCTGCTGCTGTTCGAATGTTGACAGTTTTCACTTATTTACTGTGTTCCTGCTGGCCAGATATCTCAGATACATCTGATCTTATTTGAGCTGAAAGGTGTGACGCCGGCTCGGCTGTGCTCGTGTGTGAGTGTGAGTCCTGTACTGGTGTTAAATAATCATGACCTTTCACCTGCTGGGTCACCTCCACCCTCTTCCCTTTTAAAAAATTCACGCTCTTGTGCCGACACACCCACCGACACTGATAGCACTTTGGTCAGGTTTCACCACAGCCGCCATATTTTTTCTTTATCCGTCTAGATCTAAAACGTTTTCACCAGGCGGGTATGCTTCAACGTCTCCTGCTTCATGTGTTTACAGCTTTTGTGTCAAACATCATGGTAGTGACATGTGTAATCCGCCCCACAAAGGTCACTGAAACTGTGATAGTTTCTCTTGTTATTGTTATGTAAACTGGTTTTGCCACGGCAAAGCAGAAAGACCGATGTGACAAATACTGACGTACCAAATGTATCTTTCATTTTTATGAAGCATTTGGTGCCTCAAAGACAGATTTACTTCACTCTTGAATCTCATTTATCTACCTTCTCTATCACGGTAATATGAAGTCATCTCAAAGGCAATATTAATGCATGTTTTTCCATGTGAAGTTGATTTTGTTCAGTGCCTGAAAGCAAACAACTCCTTACGATGAGTTAAGGCACGGGGCCTTTGCTCGTCCAGGAATCTACTCACAGCTTCTCTCACAGCTGGAATCATTTCTGGGCTGAAAACAAATGAAAATCCATCGAGTGATGTGAGACACACACTGAGCACACTGCTGAATCTGCTGCTGCAGCTTCATGTTTAAACTATAAACCTTGACCTGAGCATGCCCGGGAGTACCAACTCTTTCCATGAAGGGAACTAAAGCCGCTCTGTCTGGATTCCTAACAGTCAGCCTCGAACATTTAAGCAGAAATACCTGTTCTGCACGCTTCAGGAGTAAACTTGGCACTTTCTGATATCTGTTAAGTTGCCTGTCTTTTCACCTGCTGGCAGACGCACACAGATGTTTACGCTGTCGCTCAAATCCCATCCGTTCTCACACAGGTGCCCAGAACAGCCAGCAGGAGTTGCTAGTGCAACAACAATAAAATTGTATCGCTGGCTTCACACATGCAAACTGTGAAGTTGTGTTTGATGGAGCTCCTGGACAAGCCAGAAGCTGTGCTGCAGTGAACTGATTCAGGTTTCTGAAGTGTTTGCTGATTGCCTCTTCCCCTCCACCTCCTCCTCCACCTCCACCTCCTCGCTGCCCCGTGTCTCCTTGATGTTAGGCAATAAGTATTTGGTGTCCAGTCCTTTGAATCTTTTTCAACCAGTTTGTGGCATTTCATCTCTCTAGTCCACTGCTGACTTAACTTCACAGGGTGGACGGTTAGCTTGGGCCACGGAGGGGGTAACCCCAGCCGGAGCTAGTTTACACCATGTCTGAATATCTGTGTGAGAGAGTGAGTGTGTGTGTGTGTGTGTGTGTGTGTGTGTGTGTGTGTGTGTGTGTGGTGTGTGTGTGTGTGTGTGTGTGTGTGTGTGTGTGTGTGTGTGTGTGTGTGTGTGTGTGTGTGTGTGTGTGTGTGTGTGTGTGCGAGCGTCCTGGCGTCCAGCGCGGTCCTGGTAATGCTGAGACAGACGGTGAGCGGGTGGGTTTATTTTTGGGTCAGTGACAGTGTGTCAATGGCCGCAGATGCGTCGGAAAGGAAGGCTCTGAGATACAAGCAAACCCTGGTCAGTGTCCTGCTCTCGTCGCTCTTATTCTTTCTCTCTCTGTCGCTCCCGCTGTCTTTCTAGATCCATCTGTCCGTCTCTGCGTCAGACCTCACGTTTATTCCTCTGTTGTGTGTCAGCAGTTTTCTTTGCCTGATCAGTCAAGTCATTCTTGCATGACGCACCTGTATTGGCAGTGATCTTGGCATGCACATGTCCACGTGCACACCGCACACACAAGCAGTTGCTGCTTTCCCTGTAGGCCACCTGTTCGCTACCCGTTCTGCATCTTGTTCCTTAAGCCCTGATTGGTCTTAACATATGTAGAAAGGACTTCTGTGATTTGTAACATAATATGTTTGCACTTCTGTGTGTGGGAAAGCGCGTCCCTTCATGAACATCTGTGTTCATCTGTGTGTGCATTCATATTTTTGCAAGTGTGTGTGTGTGGGATTGTGTGTATGTGTGTGTGTGTGTGTGTTGGGGAGGTCGTTCATGTGTGTTTCAAAGAGGGGAAACCCGATCATGCATTGGCAGTGGTGCTAATCTTCACCATTCATGTTGTGACATGTATGTTTTCGGACAAGGCGGCGTGAAGGGTGTCAGAACATCTGGAGGATTTTCCGTCCTGGCTTTGGGATGTTCTGTTACAGAACCTCGAATGTTCTCAGAGTTTTTTTGGGATGTACATTGAGAAAAAGTGAGAGACAGTGTGAAACAGCAGCATGCGACAGATCAGCCAGAAACAAAATGGCAACAAACAGATTCTTCCTCTGGATTTTTTTTTGATAATTTGCTGTAGTCTTTATTCACACAATTATAATATCTTGCTAAAAGACGTACAATAGTAGAGCTAAATTGGGGCGCTGGTTAGCTCAGTAGGTAGAGTGTGTGCCCCATGTGCAAAGGCTCAGTCCTTGCCACAGCGGCCCAGGTTCGACTCTGACACGTGGCCCTTGTTTCATGTCGTTTCCTCGCCTTTCTGTCCTTTTTTAGTTGAATCTGTCTGAAAAAAAACTCAAAATGCCTCAAAAACATCTTTAAAAAATAATAAAGCTAAATTAGATCATACATGTCGGGGAGGAGGGAAGCCGAGGGCGTGAAGTGTAATCATAAACATCAGAATTATAGCTGGACTCTCGATTTTTTTAATTGCTGTTATATAGTTTCATTTCACAATCTGGAAAAGTTTTTCTATTTTAAATATTAAAGGTGGATTCCACTCTGAAATCCTCGAAGACTGATCTCTGCTGCTGCCGAGCCCCTGCTGTGTTTATTTGCTGGTATGTGAGTGTCGGTGATCATGGTGACCTTACGGTATAGAACTGAATGGTTGGTGTAACCTTACGCCTATGGGTAGTCCAGGAAGTGCAAAGTCATCTAACCTGTATGTGAGCGTGCTGTTGAAGGCTATGTGAGCCATGGTAACCACTCATGTTTACACTGTCAGTCATGGGAGCAGGACCATGAACATGTGTGTGTGTGTGTGTGTGTGTTCTAATCTAATAAATGCTCCCTATACTGTGATCTGCTATAAAGACTCTGCACGTTGCTGCAGAGTTGGCAGCCGTGTAGAGAATGCATGTAGTTAAACCTTCTCTATTTTAGAAGACCTTCATATGCGTTAGGTTTGACTTCGGCTGACAGCTCGTGACGGCGTGCACGCACTCGGACGTACACATGTACGTGGACATCAAAGAGCCGACACATGACTTTCAATCAAGTTCATTCGGGCCATGCGATACGAGCCAGCTATAAAACTGTTGACATTTTGACGGCGTGACAACAGAACGGTTGCCAGGCTTCCATCCAAATGCAACACAAATTTTAAACAAATTTCCAGAGATAATTCTGCACGGCGCCGTTAAACCATCACAGAGGAGAGGTTGCTGAGATTAAAAGGAGCTCCAGTCAAACCTCAAACAGTCCTCTACCTCTGCCAAGTTTAAAAACATTTTTACTTCCCTCTTTTTGGATTTTGTCTCCCTTCCTTTTTATCTCCCTTCGATTATTTATGCAGATATTAAAAATGTGCATGACGACAGGTGGATGGAAACTCGTTTACTGCTTTTAACTGTTTCCTACAACTGACTTTATACATTTGGTTTCTATTCCTCAAGGATGAGCATTGATAAATGCTCCATGGGGTATTGCACAGTACCTGATCCTCCTCTAACTATAATCTAATGTCTGAGTCGTGTGGTATGTAAATCAGTATCTATAACTGTAATCCGGTGTTAATACTCTGCAGGAATATTGGGGGAACTCGGCAGTTTGAAGCAGTTTTATCCGTTTATACTTCCTCTCCACAGGTCCTTGAGGGGACAACTGGAAGGACAGAGAGGCATAGAAACTCAGGAATATGATGAGACACTGAAAGGTACACTGGTGATGAGAGAGAGGGAGAGAGGTGTGGGAAGTGTAATGAGGAATATTGAATCACACCGGTGCTAAATTTAACCCAGAGTAGTGTTTCATCTGCAGAGAGAGAGAGAGAGGGGGAAAGAAAGGAAGGAGAGAAGGGGGCGACGAGGGAAGGAGGCAAAGGAGTACGAGTGATTAGTGCAGAGTAGAGTTTCACTGGTCAAGAGCGAAAACAGGAAGGAGAAGTGGAAAGATGCAGCGGAGGCAGAGTGTGGGAAGGATGGATTTCTGACAGCGTCACATACTCTGTGGCCATGTTGGAGCTCTTCTTGTCCTGGGCTGCATAGTCGTGAGCAGCTGTTTACATTTCCGAGCATAACTTGGGCGTCTTCTTGGCCTCGAAGCGATCAGATCAGTAATTAGTGAAGTAATTTGAACACAACTTGTGTGGCCTAAACCTAAACTTGGACGCCCCCTGCTGGAGCACAAGGCGCAGCCAGGTGCTCTGAATTTTGAATTCTTGACCGACAGATGCAGTAATAATCCAAAAGGAGACTTTTTTTTACATGGACCACTCTGCAATCAGTGCAGTCCGGTGTTGTCTCTTCTTCTGTTGGTGATTGACAAACAGCTGGTTTTGCTTCCTGGACAGTTAGATGAAAACGCAGTTAGCGTGTCGTGCGTCTTTGTGGTGTTAACGTTATCGTAAGGTGATAGTCGTCCCCTTTTCCAGTGCATTTTCATGCCCTCGCAGATGCGAGCTTTCAGTATCACGAGAAAACACGAGTGTGCTGCTCGTCTTGTGTCTTCTAAAGAATAAGCACTTCTTCCACATCTTGTGTCTCATCTAAGTCTGCTGTTCATACTCACACTTGTTTGTTACATATAACACTGAACGCTGAGCACCACCTACTAAATTAGGGCATCTGTGGTGCGTCTATTGTTTGAGACTGTGTTGTGTGTTGGCATTCAGTTACAGCACATTGTGTCTTATGCTGCTCAAGTTTCACTGTGGCATCGCCACCACCTTATGAAGAGCATATACTGTATGTGTGTGTGTCTCTGAGCGTGTGTGTGTGTGTGTGTGTGTCTAAATCCATCCATCAATCTGTCTGTCCGTGAACCTGCTAAATTAGAAGCTGCTGAAAGGTTACTGTGTGGACGTTCAAAGTGTCAGCACCAGACACAACTTACCGCTTGTATTCCTGGAGTTCTATTGTCCGCTTGTTGATGGACCAGGAATATATATCCATGTAAGCTCTGGTCGAATGCTTGCGGTACAGTGCTGGAATATTAGACAAGTTTTCAGTCGTGTAGATCAATAAATACTTTCTGATTTATTGTGATTCTGAGTTGTGGGAATGAGGAAAATGAAAAAGGATAGCTGGGACATAATTTGAACATTTATATTTTTTTATTTGTATTTATGGGTAAAAAAAAAATCATTGACAAGTTTGAAAGTCAAACCTTTCATTTCAGAATTTAACCTTTATGCCTTTGGTGACCTCTAGTGTCCTTACATAGTATTGTTTCATGTTGCTTTACACTTCATATAATTTCACCAGAAAAACACTGCACCATTTCTCACACAAAAAAGTTTTAAAAGCAGGATACTCTACTATTTTATTAGGGGAAAAAGGTAGTTATTCCATTTAATACAAAGACAGCCTTCATTACTATATATACAACTGTATACAGATATAAATATTGTCTGTTTTTCATCATCAAAGTTGGAAAAAGTTGTTTCTTTAAATGTCTTTTCAACTATGCCAGTAATGTGTTTGAAGATAAGTGAAGTTTGTTATGATAGCGAACAGAAAGGAGTTTTATGTCAGGTGTTTATTCAAAGCGTAGAGCAGGAGAGAGAAAGCAGGCTTCTGCAGGAGGAGATATCTTGTGTTTGACGGAAAGGAGGAAGCAAATGCAAGAGGGCATCTCCTGCTGGAAGAGATATTTGTGCTAGTGAGAGACGGAGAGTCAGCAGTGAGAATTAATCTCTTCCCCAGATGTCCCATGTAATTTTCATGGAGTGTGTCCAGAGGTGATAAATCTAGAGGCAGAGCCCATGTTTCCGCTTCCATTGGAGCTGTTTGGGTCAACACGTGGTCCTGTCTATTTTTAAACTGGACTCTTCTCTGCTCAGGTGCCAAAGGGAGCGTACTATCACACTCCACATTCTCACTTGCTCAGGAACCACCTGTGCATGTTTATGTCTGATGAATGAATGCCGGATATTCAAATGATTTGTCCTCTTCGGCACTAATTGATTAATAAATTGGTTAACTGACAGCTCTATGGGGAGTACCAAGAGAACCAAGGAGGCTCGGGCAGACGGGAGGCCACGCGCCTGCTGACAGAGAGACAGATCAAGAAGCATGGCAGCCATCCATGCAGCAGCCATGGGAGGTCACGACATGGACATGGCCGCCGTAGCCACGGTCAAAATGGATACCACAGCCGACACGGACATCAGCACAGCTTCCACAGCAGGCAGAGGAGCCGGCGCCAGTCCAACATGGAGACGGAGCCTGCTGACGAGCAAACAGCCGAACCCGACGCCCTCACGTCATCTTTAAAAAAGGAACGCTCCTACTCCAAGTGCAGAGGTGACACATCCTTAGAAAGATGAAGCAGAAAGTAAAGAGATAGAAGTTTTATTACTCCTTTTGTGTGTGTGTGTGTGTGTGTGTGTGTGTGTGTGTGGGGGGGGTTTTATCAGACTGTATAGCACGGGTCCAGAGGTTCCTCGTGACCAGGCTGGGAGAAGACTGGATCTTCCTTGTTCTGTTGGGCATCACGATGGCGCTGGTCAGCTGGACGATGGACTACGCCAGCGCAAAGAGCCTGCAAGGTAAGACTGCAGAACCCACAATGCATTGCATTGCGTTGCACTTTCATTACTTACATTTCTTCTTGTTTTCCTCCATCAACATATTTCTCCTCATCCGTCTTTCTTTTCAATCCATCATTTTGTTTCTTCCACCTCCTCTCCTGTCTTCTTCTTTCTCCCTCCGTCCCTCCTTCAGCCTATAAATGGATTCATGGGGAGCTGAGGGGGAACATCCCTCTGCAGTTCCTGGCCTGGGTTTCATATCCGCTGATGTTCATCCTGTTCTCCTCCCTCTTCTGTCACCTGGTTTCTCCTCAAGCTATCGGTCTGTACTCCTGACCTCTTCATGTCTGCTTCTCTGTGCTCATTTGCTTTGTGTAATCCAGAATCCAGTGGTACACACATCTGGGTTTGCATTGGTCAAGGAATTTTCTGGGAGAGAGAGATTCTCACGTTGGTTTGGCATCAGTGTGTCACGGGGGTGACGGGTTTTCACCTCATCTCACCTAATCAGTGAAATCAGATGCTGTAGCATTCGACTGGAGTGAAGCTCTGCAGGGTGCCTGATTACCTGCAGTACCTTCACAAGAATACCAGATAATGTTTTTCACATCAGGACATTACTTCCAAAGCAAAAAACAGAGATGTAACTTAGAGACTTCAGGTTATGAATTGTACGATCACCGTCTAGTGTTTTACATGACTGTTACTGCACAGCTGCTCCAGTGTTAACATAATACTGTGGCACACACTTCCTGTTTCTATCATTTGAGCCTCGTTGTTCCTCCTTCCCTCTCCTCCACCTTCTGTTTCAGGTTCTGGTATCCCAGAGTTGAAGACCATCCTGAGAGGAGTGGTGCTAAAGGAATATTTAACTCTGAAGGCCTTTGTTGCTAAAGTCATCGGTCTGACTGCCGCCCTGGGCAGCGGGATGCCTGTAGGCAAAGAGGTGAGTGCACTCAGATAAACTGTGCCATCTATCACAGGTGAAATGTTGTCTTTTCTGCTTTCGCTGGCTTACTGTGGCCTCTGGTCCTGTGCTGTTTGTACGGCTTTATAACTTTATAAATGTATTAAATGTTCCTGTCGCTCTCTTCTCCTCCGTCAGGGCCCGTTTGTTCACATCGCCAGTATCTGTGCTGCCGTCCTCAGCAGGTTCATGTCCTTCTTTTCAGGAGTTTATCAGGTAAGCTGATGTCAGGAATCATTTTTATTCACAACTTTCAAGTGTGGTATACTGCAGGAGATATTCCTCATCTATATGTGTTGATCTCCTCTTCCTCCTCTCTGGATCAGTAGAATCCATACTGTTATACAGACATCCTGACAGTCGGCTGTGCGGTGGGGGTGGGCTGCTGCTTCGGTACTCCACTTGGAGGTACACAAACTTTTACCTTGTCTCCTTTCCCCCAAACTGTGTGTAAGACAGCCACGTCTCTGCAGTAGATGTTTTTATATTTCACCAGTTGAAATTCACACTCATTTGACACTGATTTCTGCTTCTCGTCTCTGTCTCCACCAGGCGTGCTCTTTAGTATAGAGGTGACATCCACATACTTTGCCGTGAGAAACTACTGGAGGGGATACTTTGCTGCTACATTTAGCGCCTTCATATTCAGAGTGCTCTCTGTGTTCAACAAAGACGCAGGTACGAGCTGGAGAAAAAGTATTCGTCAAGATATTCACCTTCATATGCAGTTTGTCTTTATGTAACGTGCACTAGAGGGCGCCCTTACTTTAATAACCATCACCAAGCAAACTGTCACTTAATGTATGTACTATAGGCTCATCAGGCATTTTCCAGTAGATGGTGTCCTCCTCCACCATGTAGCAGGTATTTTAATAATCTGATTCAGGTTAAAGTGTCCTATAAGAATATTCAATTGCAGACAAAGAAAGACAACCGTATTTCTTTATTTCTTTGCCAGTGCTCTCCTGTGACCTTGTGATACAAAGAAATACAGAGATGATGTACAAACTTTTTACCTTTTATTATAAGACTAAATCTGTCCTGTGTTCAGATCACTAATCATCCTTTCTTCATCTACAGTCACCATCACGGCTCTGTTCAGGACAAACTTCCGCATGGATTTCCCTTTTGACCTGCAGGAGCTGCCGGCCTTCGCCATCATCGGGTGAGCGACTGGAGACCAAGACACACATGGCAGCATTTATGTGTGTGTGTGTGCACTTCCCAATGGACAAGATGGAAAACTGTTAATAAGTCAAACTTTATGCAAATGTAACATTTGAAACACGGAGAATCCAATTATTAGATCCCTCTTTACCTCAGGGGAGGAAACCACGATGTGATGATGGGATTTATCATCGGCCCCGTCCTCAGAGTTCATATGTTGATGTGTGTTTTCAGTGTAAAAAGAACTATGTGCCATATACAGTACCTGTGCAACTACATATGAACTCCTCGCGTCAAAATGAGGTCACTTACTGTACTGTAACAAAGTCAAGGAGCTGTTTTAGAGGATGCAGCTTCCTAAATATACAATATAATACTGAATTACATTTTCAGATCTCTCATATTTGTTGTTTTCTGTGGCACCTTGGGACTAACAGTCTGTTCCAAGAGTGTTTCAGATGAATAAATGACTTGACTTGGCTAATGTGGCGTTCATCTGTTTGTGCAGGATCTCCTGCGGGTTCCTGGGAGCGTTCTTCGTCTATCTCAACAGACAGGTGGTGCTGTTCATGAGGCGACCCAACGCCATGACCCGCTTCCTGACCAAATAGTGAGTCTGTGTGTTTGTCAATAGCGTTACATTACGTAGACGTTTTTGTTTGATTATTAAATATAATTTTTCTGTGTTCCCTCCCAGCCGGCTGATCTTTCCTGCCGTAGTAACGCTGGTCATCGCCACCTTGACCTTCCCACCCGGGTTTGGACAGTTCATGGCAGGAGAGGTCAGAGTTCACACCTTGTTATCCTTCATTTCTCTCATGTAAACGAAGGAGAGCCCAGGGCTTGTAATTCTGCATGTAGGAGCATGCGATGCTGACAGCTACACGGAGGTGACGAACAAAAACCGGCAGGAAATTCCACCACACAGAAGCAAAGAGTGGAAACTCATTTACATGTTTTAAAACAGAAGCAGACACAGATATCTCTGTTAAAGTGCTTCAAACCAACACAGAGCAAAGACGTCCGATATCGATCTACAAGCCACGACGTATCACAAGCAGAAAGAAAGAAAGAGCACTCAGCAACAATCCGTTAGATGTTTTATCTGTGTGGATTCCTTTGGTGTAAAGCGTCATCGCAGACCAGCAGATGTGGTAAATATGATCCTGCTGTGTCCCCTTTGCTGATGCTACATCACAGGATTTTTTTCATTTTTCAAACCGTGACCTCTCGCTGCCACCGGAGCCACCGACATGAAGATGTTCCTCATGCACCTTTGAGGGGGAGACGGCCAACTTTGATCTGGAAATGGCTCAAAAAGAAGGATTCAAATCCACAAATGCATTTCTGCACAAAGCAACATTTTTGTCAGCGACGCTCGGATTAACGTAGCTGTAAGCTCAAATCTAGTCTTGAATATTCTGAACACCATCAGTGTATTAATGCGCATCTGTGGCCTTACTGTGCTGTCAGTGCTCATGTTTATACATGAATGGAAGCTACATGTCTGCAGCGCTCTGTGCTGCATGTGCGGTACAAAGGGACTTTTAAGGTGACGCTCGCACACCGAGAGCTAAGAGCTAATCATGTGTTTCACAGACGCTCAGAATAGAGCACTTAGTGTGAACCAGGTGTGTGTGTATTAAATGTTGACGTTAATGAAGGCGTGTTTATCCGCGTGCATACGTCGGCATCACCTTAACATGTTTTTTTCGTTCACGCCCTCATTGTAGAAATGTCAGAGCAGGAGAGTGAAGCGATATCTGAGTTTAAATCGTCTCACTTTAGATAAATGAATCTGTCTGACACACACTTTCACTCCTTTAAAAGTGTTTGTGGATTAAATTAAATCCTGCCAGTCCAACATGATAGCGCAGTGCTGAGTGACAGAAGAAGCAGCACATCGAGAGGAGATTAAATCCTACATGACTCGTGAACCAGACGTGAACCCTCGATTTCAAGAAGGCGCAGGAAAAGCCTATTATTACATCGAGCTCCGTCGAGGCCTTTCACAGAGCGGCTCCTCAACACTTCCACTCACACGGTGAACGATGAAAACTCAAGCAGGAAGTAAAAGTAGAAAAATTGAAACTGAACGTTGGTGTTGTTGTTTTGTTTTTTTTTGTTATGCAGATGCGGGAGGCGCCGCGATTTGTGCCTCTAAGCAAATTCAGAGGCATCTATGCAAATGTGGAGCAAAATGGTTGAAGTGAATTAGTCATTCATGAGTCATCTAAAGAGAATGAGTCATTGGACACGGCCACCCGTACCCGTCTGCTTCCAGCTTTCTGGGTGACTTCCTGCCTGTTTATCCCACTTGACTTTCTTCCTCCCTTTCCCCCTTTTCTTTGTCTCTTTTTCCTTTTCCCTTCCTTTCTCCTTTTTCATCCACTTCCTCCCTTTGCTAAAATTCATCCTTGTCTCTTTGGCTCTTCTACTCTTCCTCTCACATCCTTCCTTTTGACTCTTCTTCTCTGCCTTCCACTCAATCACTTTCTCATTTTTCACATCTTTAATCCTTCTTTCTCTTTCCCCTCTTACCCTCTTATCTCCAGTTTCCTTTACGCACTTCCTTGTTTTCTCCTCTTCACTTCCTCCCTCTTTCTTCCACTCTCCTCCACCCTTGTTCCCTCTTTGTACCCATCCCTCCTTCTCTCTACCTTTCCTCCCCTCTCCTCCCTCCTTCCCTCTCCAGCTGATGCCCAGAGAGTGCATCAATTCTCTGTTTGACAACTTTACGTGGACGAAGATTTCGGGCTCTCCTTACCCGGTCGGTTTGGGTCGCTCTGCTGCCTGGCTGCACCCCGACGTCAGCGTCTTCCTCATCCTGCTGCTCTTCTTCATCATGAAGGTCTGTGGTTAAAGTTAAAGGGAAGTGTGTGTGTGTCATTGTTTCTGTGTGTGTTTGGATTATACAAGTGTGTGTGTGTGTGAGTGCAAGTGTCAGACTGTGTGTGTGTGTGTGTGTGTGTGTGTCTGGCTCCCTCTGACGTCAGCATTTTCGTCATCATCATCCTCGTCTTCATTAGGAACATTTGTTGCAGGTCACTCATGTTGTGTGTTGGTGACTGGGACATCTGTGTGTGTGTGTGTGTGTGTGTGTGTCCTTTCCTCCTCCTGTCCAAGGTCAACAGCAGGTTGCCAACACTTTTAGTATTCTTATGTTTTCTTGAAAACAACTACACACACACACACACACACACACACACACACACACACACACACACACACTGGAGAATTCTGCTATTTCAGTTGTCATTAGCATAAAGATGCACACATGTGGTCTGCTGCTGAGTTGACTCGACTGTGAATCAGCAGAAAGTTGATGAAACTGTCTGTAAGAAATCCCCCAGCGTGCCCATCGGTGGACACACGATCACTGATTACATAATCTAAATAAAGTCCGATAACTAAATCACAGTAACGAGGCGGTCACGCAGCTCGGGATGAATGCTAATAAAGACCGTGCAGCCACAGGCACGAGGATAACACCACAGAAACAGCAGGTCACTGTTAAGTATGGTACGGTTCTCTGACCTTGACTGCTGTTAGTTAGTAGTTTGATTAATGGTTTAATGATGTGTGTATTGATTACTGACAGTCCGAGTGTTGTTTAAAAGAAGAACTATAATAAGGAGTATCATCGTAGGTGTAAATGTGATTGTTCAAAGCAGCATCAGGCTGGTAACAGAGGTTCAAAGAGACGAGGCAGCGTGATAATACCTGCATCAGGTATAAAAACTGCCAAGGAACAGTCTAAAAATACATTTACCTCCTCCGAAGGCGACGAATCGCTGCAGGTTAAAGCTCGTAAACTGGTGCACAGATGATAGGAAGATGCTGACGGCTGTCCGGTGGGAGTCATAAGGTCTCGTGCAGGCGCTGCATGGTCATGTAATGTCCAAGCCCTTTTTTTTTTTAAGTGCAGTAACTGCTCTGGCTCATACAAATTAATGAGTGGTTTCATTAACATCCAGACAATGTCAGAGCAGAGGACTTCATCTGAAAACTTGATGACATTCAGAGCAGAGCTGAGAATAATTACACCTGATCCAAAATCTGATCAGATACAGAGAGAGAGTACAAACACTCGCCGCAGCATGATTCACCAGCAATTAATGAGTAGCCACAAAATGCATATCATCTCCGCTCATCTCTGCATGACTCAAAAATGTTTCTCCTGGGATGATTTTGATGTACGAGTTTGCTGAGTCCTCTCAGGTGTTCAGACATATTGACAAACAGACGCAAGACTCACAGGAGGACAGAAACCTGTTCAGTAACGTTCTACCGCAAACAGTTCAGTATGCAGAATAACAGGACAAAGTAGACCAAGGCTGTTTAAAATCAATAGGTAACCTATTTTTATACTTGAGTACTGTCGAGCAAGATTACATGAAGCAACAACTAAGCGCTCTTTCTGACAGAGAAGTCGTCATCAGTTTTTCTCCTCCTGATGACCAGACAAAGCTTTGAGGGCAGAGGGCAGCCAAACTCTTACAGCCTTTATATATCCATGCTGTTTCTGTCAATCTGTCCACCGTCGGTATTGTTCCAAGCTCAAGTGTTTCATGTATGAAAAACCCAGACAGACAAAGTCTGATCTCTGAATGCTCCGAGTCCCGACCCGCCTACAGTCTGCCGGCTGCCGCAGAAAACAGAACCAAGCTGTTGCTGCCTCCTGTCTCCTGAAAGTCTGCAGCTCCTCAAGAGCTCAAGCAGAGAAGAGTGGGAAAACTGGCAGAAAGCAGATCACAAAATAAAACTTTCTACATGGTGTTCGTGCCAGTGTTTGTTTTGCAGCTTGCAGAGCAGTCATGTTCAGGTTCTGCCCTGTTAAACCTCGAAGAAGTGACGATATAACCAAACCAGTCTGGACATTACATCTTCCAGCACCAGAAACTGCTGTCAGTGAACTCAAAACATCTTTCACAATGAATCCTTACAGATTCACTCCCTGTACAGTTCAGCACTGATGCATTTCCAAAATAATTTGGAAAGTTATAACCATCGTTTCCCCTCGGACAGTACCTTTGTTATTCTGTGCTGTCTAAAGTCAAATTAGGCAGAAGTGCCACATATTTAAAAAAAAAAAAATCCTATCAACAGGATATTAAAGCCTGTCACTCAGCATCACACACTGCATTGGTTTAGTCATGGTGCTTCTCGGCTGAGCAGAGCGACTCCCTGTAGTGAAAACTTAATTCAACCAAAACTGAGAGCAGCTGGCTGGTAAAACTACTCTCAGCACACACACACACACACACACACACACACACACACACACACACACACACACACACACACACACACACACACTCTGTCTCTCTGCTTTTTCTGTTGCCTTCTGCTGCTGTCAGCTTTTCTCTAATAGATACTCAAACACACACACACACTCTCCCATGTGTGTTAATGCTTCTGTCCCTGCTTCTCTGTCTCCCTTTCTCCTACACGATGAGTCTCTCTTTGTCTGTATTTCTATCCACCCGAGAAAAACAAACCTCAGGAATGATTTGTTGTACTTTAACACTGGAAGTTCAGGTCAAATCTACAGTAAGACCAGTTTGGTTAAAGATTTGGTAATATAAAAGCTTTTTCTGAAGATGAAACAACTCTAACTGGATCCACCCAGTGTGTAACATGCAGTCCAACTGGAGGAAATGCACATTTCTCACTGAATCTTGCAGAAAATGTGAGAGGTACAAGTCCACATTGGTGTATCAGTAGATAATAACAAATGATTAAATTGATAAGTTTTGAAATTATGTTTTTTAAGTGGCTCCACCTGCTTCCATTTTCCTGCATGTGGCAAAACAAGCAATTATTTCTTCAGTGGTGGTAAACATCAGTTTACGCTGAGACATTTAATGTTATTTAATTGAAGGTGAAATTTGCTTTGAAGCTTGAAAAGACGACTGAACGGGAACTGTAGTCGTCAGCAGCTGTGATTAAATGTCTGAAGGAGAAGATTATTATCCTGGACTGCATTTAATTTCTTCTGGGATTTCTCTGTTCGTTGTCCATCATCACAGAGGTACCAGATACAATTATGAAGTGCTACCTGGCACAAGATCATGTGAGTTATAGGAAAAGGTCATACAGAGTTTGCTAACAAGCAAGCTACTTGTGACACAGCGGGGCTCAAACCCAGCGTGGCTCAAACCCAGCGTGGAAATCTAAAAGGAATATCAGAAGATGAGAAAGTCGTAACATCCTTGTCGTTGTCGTTGACACTGGAAGTTGTAGTTAAGATTAGTTCATCAGTTCTTCACATCCATCTGTCTCTCTTATCACACACAAACACATCCCCTCTTTATTTCCACTCCATATCCGCGTTGTTCTCTGTCAAACAGCTGTGCTTACACTGTGTCAGTGCTGCTGCTCCCATCTATCTCAGCATTTGTGACACTGATGAAAGAGTGCCCGAGCGGCTGCGCGCGCCTGTTTTAGTATGTTGTGTGTTTCTGCGTGATTGTGTTTGACTGTCAGGATTAAAAGAGAGAAGGAGACATCGAGAGCAGGCCTGTCTTGTCATCAGGGTAGCAGCCACCCTGTGAGAGACGTGCTAATGAGTTTTTATCTTGTACCACAGTAATTAAGTTCTCAAACGATGATGACAAATGATGTGTAGAATAGTAATCCAGACTGTTAAAAATGCTAATGCAGTGTTTCTCGCCATTCCCTTCAAATCAAAATGAGAAAGCGCAGTATGTGGTGCCTGTGGAGGGGTGCCGGGGAAACTCTCTCTCCTGCACACACCAAAAATCCAGAGCTTGTGTAAAGGTAATCATTATCTCTGATGAGCTCTCGGCAGCCAGGAACAAAGTCTGTTATTAGGCGAGCTATTTTGAAGTTACATTCTGATGAACACAGAAATTGTTTGGAGACAAACATCGTAAGCGACGTCTGATGGCTGAGTTTAGCGTTCATTTCGCCCGCAGACGAGCGTGCACGTTTTGATCTTTTCACCCGCTCAGCCCTGCACGGTCACACATTTGTCTGGGTGCCGCCCAGCACAGCGACAGCACTCTGCAGCTACGCTGGAGCAGCTGTTGATTAAGTGCCTTGCTCAAGGACACCCAAGGGTGATTGGATCCCCTCCCCTGCCACGTACACATGCACGCACAGACAGATTTTTCAGATTCTCCACTTCTCTAACTCATCAAGCTGTGACCAAATAGGATTTTTTTTTTTCCCCTCTCTCAATCAAATGAAAAATCAGAGACTGCGAGAGCTCAAAAGGGTGCAAGGACTTCACATCACTGCCATTGCTATGCAACACAGCATCTTGGAAGCAATCTAATTAGCGTTAGGTGGATAACTTGAAGCAACAAAGGAGATATTATTGAAGATGAAAGGAGAGGAGAGAAAAATAGCTGTTGACCTGTTTGCTCTTGAAAGAGATGAAGGGATTGAGACTTGTTTTCATCTTGACTGAAGCAGTAAGCTTGTCAAACGGAGAATATCGACACTGATTCAGCCACACTAATGCAACGTATCCAGAGTTTCCCGCTGTGAAGAACTAGTTCTTACACCTGACAATGATCGAGGCCACACTCCTGCCATGTTAAAGCACGCTTTGTTATTTCAGTTCATCAGTAGTTGTCTGAAAAGCGTCTCGTGTTTCTTGTCTTGCAGTTCTGGATGTCTGCAGTGGCCACCACGATGCCCATCCCGTCTGGAGCCTTCATGCCTGTCTTCATACTGGGTGAGCAGAAACACCTGTAACCTTTGAGGCTGCACGAGGATGACTGTGAACACCTCTGCACCTTTCCAAATGAAATCTTGTGCTGCCGTAGAGTTGTGCTATTAATTCTGCTGCCTAAACTTCAGTTAGAAAACATTGTTTTAATGTTTGTTATATCTGAACAGATTTTCCGTTCCCATTGTTCTTGTTTAATTAACTGTTTGTATTTGATATCAGTTTCTTATTATTCAGATCAGCGTTTCAGGAATCAGTGTTTATTTGCAGTAGTTTGCAGTTCATCTGTTGTTTTTGCAGCGCGTGACCTTTACCAGCGCTCGACTTTAAATGCATCATTACCGGCTGTAAACAATGTCACAGCCCGGCTCAGTGAGGGAGGCAGGAGGCCACACTGGATTTAAAATAAGAGTTATTTTCTGAATGTAAACACAGATCACAAGACATGCTGTAAAGGACAGAGTGAGCGAGCACAGAGCCGGGTGAGCTTAAACAGCTGATGACCCTCCTGTGTCAGCCAAATGCCTGCTGAGGTTGGCCAGGAAGGGCGTCACAACAACCTTTAATGAATAAACTCTGTGAATGTGTGTGTGTGTGTGTGCGTGGTTTTAAATGTGGCCTTTAGCACACAGTACAGTTTGACCGAGCATCAGAATGTTCATGAAACTTCATGAAAAACAAACAGCAGCAGCAGAATAGTTGTTTTTCTGTGTCTCTGACGCTGACGTGATGTTTTGGACATCGTCCTGTTGGAAGTGATTTTCTTTCATCAGCCTGTCCACCATCTGCTGCCACCAGAAACACTGATGACTTTACTTCTGTTTGCTCAGATGATAAACACAGAAAAATGCAGTTAAGAGACGAATCGAGGGTACACTTATATTTTTTGTCTGTTATTCTTACAGATGATGAGAGAGATTATTTGATTATAGTAAAATGCCGTTCAGGTTAATCAGATCACAGAGTTTGACTCCAGTTTTAAGTTGTTCTCAGTGTATGCATTATGATTTTGGCTTCCAGCTACGAGGAAAACAAGAAAATCCAGATAAAAAACAAATGATATGCTGCGTTATTCCAAGTTTTATCTCATGATTTGAATCCAGCTCAACACTTTCCTGTACAGTGGCTCTTTTTCGCCGCTCCCTAAAAGCCCAAACTCACTTTCAGCCATGCCGTTCAGATCATTGAGCCCCCCGCCTCCCCCAGTAGGAGAGTTTGGTACCCAGAGGCGAGCAGAGGGCAACCAGGGGGAATCTGCTGCACCGCGGGGACGTGTGCGCCTGGTTGGGACAAGACTCAGACTGTGATGATATAAGTCGCCTGTAGCGCGAGGGCAACTGCATGAAATCTTCGTCTTAAGTAATCGTTATCTCAGTATTGACCAAAATAATCAACCAGCGTCACACTGTGACTGTCCTCTGTGGCGTTTTCTTGTGTTCAGATCTTTTATTTTGAAAGGTAACTCTTGCTTCCTCTTGTAGGAGCTGCGTTTGGCAGGCTTGTCGGGGAGATCATGGCCACGCTGTTCCCTCATGGGATCGTGTTTGATGGCATCCTGTACCGCATCATCCCTGGAGGGTACGCAGTCATTGGTTAGTCTCCCTCTCCTCCTCTTAGCCGTCCTCCTCCTCCCTTTAGTCTGATCACAGTTTGTCGGTGTATTCCACCTTCCTCCAGTTAGGATTAACAAAGTGTGTCTGTAATATAATCCGGACACATTCTCTCAAATAATCATCAGTCGGTCCTGCATATTTTAAATACCATCGAAGCCTTACTGTCAAGCTGTCCACCTCCCCTCTGCCTCCTCCCTGTGCTCCTCTCTCCTCCTTAACTGTCATCCTCCTTGTCAGCAATGGTCAAGACGTCCTCTTCCTTCTCTCCTGTCACTTCTCTCATCTTCCTCCTCCTCCTCCTCCTCCTCTCCTGTCAACCTCTCCGGCCCTCTAGTTGTCAGTCGTTGTCAAATTGTCCTCCCCACCTAATCTTCCTCATCTCCCTCCCCTTCTTTGTCATCTTCTCCCTCCTCCTCTTCCTCCTTTCCATCAGAGCATGTGGCCACTTTGCGCTGACAGTTAAATGTCACCGTGGGTTCCCTCTGCTGTCCTCACCTCAGCCACTGACCCAGAAATGTAGCCTTCTTTCAATCCCCCCTCCTGTTGCCCTACAATCCCTCCTCTTTCTCCCTTCATCCCTCCTTCCTTTCTTGTGTTCCTCCCTCCCTTCCTGCTCTGTCCTGTTTCATCCTTTTTATCCATCGCTCTGTTATCCTTCTCTCCAGTATTTTCTTTTGACCTTTGTCTGCTTCCTTCCTTCCTGTCTCTCCTCACATAGCTTCTTATTCATCTATTTTTTCCTTCTGAACCCTTTCATGAAACTTTAGTTTGCACTTCCTGTCACTACCTTTCTCTTTTTCACTCAGCAGTTTATTTTCTCCTCATCCCTCCATCATTTCACCTTTTCCAATATTCATTATCTTCTGTATCTTTCTTTAACCCCATCCTTCCCTCATAATCGTCCCACTCTCTTTCCTTCTCTATCCAACCTTCATCCCATCCCATCCCATCCCATCCCATCCCACCATGTCTCTAACAGGAGCGGCAGCCTTGACCGGGGCTGTGACTCACACCGTGTCCACAGCGGTTATCTGCTTTGAGCTGACAGGTCAGATCTCCCACATCCTGCCCATGATGGTGGCAGTAATCCTGGCCAACATGGTGGCTCAGGGCCTGCAGCCCTCCCTGTACGACTCCATCATCCAGGTCAAGAAGCTGCCGTACCTGCCGGAGCTCGGCTTCGGCCACATGAGGTTTGTGTTGTTCCCAACAAGTGTCTCCTGCTGTGGAGCTGCAAAATGCTCAACAATTAATAATTAATGGATTTTTTTTGGTTCTTTGTTGTTTTATTTTGCATCTTCACAACCTCAGTCTGACGTCCTGCGAGAATTCAACAAGCCAACCTGACTGACTCGTGACCCGTTTGATAGAAAAGTTACACAATGCGTTGTGTAACTCGTGCTTATAAGTTGTGACAGTCCACCTCTGCCTCTGTGTGTCTGTCCCACAGCCAGTACAACATCTTTGTAGAAGACATCATGGTGACAAAGGTGAAGTTTATATCGTCTCAGTCCACGTACAGAGAGGTCAAACTCCTGCTGGACTCCTCCTCACTCAAATCCATCCCACTGGTCGACTCAAAAGGTGAAAGAGTTGATTATGAATTTAATGAAAATAAGCACGCTAGTTCAGTCTGTATGGTTGTTCAAGTAATTTCTCCTCCTGCTTCCAGATTCTATGATCCTATTGGGCAGCATCGACAGGTTAGAGCTCCTGGCTCTCTGTGACTGGTGGTTGTCACCAGAGAGAAGGCTCCTGATGCAGGTGAGAGACAACGCTATGTGTCTTATTCAAGGACTTTATAATATGCATGAAGCTCAGCACATTATCCTGTGTACATATATATATATATAAAATATTATATAAACTTAATGTTTACACTGCTGATTACATCCTGCGGGTTGTTTGCTTTGCAGATATAAAAGTTATTGTTCATGCAGTTATTGGGTTACATTTTTAGGCTAAATAGCAAAATGTGTTCTCTTGTTTTTAGCTGTTTCCATGGAAACACAGATCATGATGCCAGACTAAAAAGGTGTTAAGATGTCGTGGTTTAAATCTTAAATACTCTCCTAAATACAAAACTAGGATCTCATCCTACCCTGCCCTCAGACAGTGTAAGTGTAAGCAGCCGTTCTCTGCAGGCTGAAATTCGTCTTTCACCATGAAGAGGACGGATACACGCAGACTGTAGCTTTTTCAGTGTTGTCAGACAGACACGGTGCAAAAACATGTTTTTCTTGCACTATTTTTGGGATGTTTTTCTTCCAGAATCAGAATCAGGCTCATTGCCACGAATCTTCTCACATCCAAGGAATTAGTTTTGGTGAATTGGTGCCTAACAATCATAATTACATGTCTTCTGTCAGGCTAGTTGAAATAAAACACCCAAATTACACATTTATGTGTTTATTTTTCGTCACTTTGGCAGTATAATATTGTGACAACAGCAGTTTATATTGATCTGTTTACCTGGATTTGGATTCAGGGTCGGAGCCTTCAGGAGCAGAACCTGTCTCACAAACACAGCTGGGAGTCCTTCGCTTTTGTTGATGAGGAGGAAGAGGAGGACGGGGAGAAGGTAGAGCTTTGATTTCTTACATCAGTGTCTTTTTCCTTCAGAGTGTCCTGAGCCTTCACAGTCCAGTGGTAGATAATATGTTTTACTACGTTTTTATCTCATCTGTTCAGCTGTTCTCATTTGTTTATAATTAAGAATAACTTAGTCACCACTCTTTGTTCATGTCTGCAGGGCAGCCCGGTGCAGGAGGAGAGGAACGGCCCTCTGCCGCCTCCAAAGCCTCAGGAGCCTTCCTCAAACCACACTGTTCCTGTTCCTGGTGAGCCGAGCGGAGAACATTTTGAGTTTTCTTTCTGTTTTATCTCAGCGGAGGTATCACAGTCATACATTATCTCCGCACTAGCTGCCTCTGGGAAAAGGAATAAATGGAATTAGCATAGTCTTAATGCGATGTGATAAAAGCGTGCACAGTTTTCCAGGTTAGCTTACTTTCTGCAGTTTACTGTCTGTGTACTTCACATCAAGTTCCTGCAGAAGTTACGTACCACCTGAACGTCCAGATAAATGTAGAAACAAATCAAACTTTGGAGGACAATTACAATTTCTGATCTCTTTTCCTTATCTTAGTTACACTGGTGGATTTGTCTGACAGGGAGTCGAGGCCGGGCAATGAAAGCCTTATGGGGCTTGTCATCGTAATATTGATTCCTTAAGACAAGTTTTGCTCACTCGGGTGATGTAAGAGGGTTTATTCTTTGCTCTGTCTCTCCTGCTTCTCCTCAGAAAAATATGTCGACTGATATGACTAAGCATTTAGTCAGAGCCCAGATGGTCTCTGAAGCTCACCAGGTTCTCATATGTGTTAAGTACATTAGTGCCCGGAGGACACGAACACATCTCGTTGGTGCTTATAAAATATGAAAGGAGAAAATGTGGGATTGTTACACAATCTGCAGAGCAACAGCTGAAGCTTATTTAAGACGGCACAGCAACGCGCCTCACGTTTTCTTCCCTTAACACACTCTAAAGCGCTAACGTGCTAACCTCCTGATGCTAATGGACAAGAACACCTTGCAGAAAACTAGACTAAAGGTTAAAATCATCATTTTTATTAATTAGTCAGCCTTTCACACTCGTCATCACGTTGACTTGAACAAGTCTTTTTTGTCTCGGACCTCAACAGATGTCAAAAGATTGCAACAAATAACTTTGTAACCCGAACAGCAATGAGGGACGGTTTGGCAGCATGTTCACTGCAAGTAACCAGATGGGCTGTGTGTGTGTGTGTGTGTGTGTGTGTGTGTGTGTGTGTGTGTGTGTGTGTGTGTGTGTGTGTGTGTGTGTGTGTGTGTGTGTGTGTGTGTGTCACTTGTGGCACAATAAACTCTTCAGCAGCCTATCACACATAACAACAGACAGTCTCCCACTGAAATGGTATCCAGGCAACAACAATAAAGAGATGCTCAGGGTTGTCACAGTTTCTCAAAACCTCCATTTGCAGTTTGTTTTTTCTTGCCAGAAGCTTTGAAAAGCTGCGTTGGTATAATTTATTGACCTTCACCTGCTGCGTCTCCCTCTTCACCCCCCTCACTGTTTCTCTTGCAGAAAAAGGTCCTCTACAGTCTGTGAGGAAAACACTCAGGAATCTCTTCACCTCTAAGAGCAGACAGACAGAGGGACAGTCACAGGTGTGTATGTGTGTGTTCATGCTCTTTTAAGTCATTTACATACTCGAGTACTCGCAAAAAACACCGTGGGGACGGGGCGGCACAGACTGTAGAGGTTAGAAAATATCCACAAACGTTCTGATGTTAAAAATTCATAATTCAATTTGGCTGGTTTACTTTTTCATCTGCAGCCACCTTGGCCAACAACCTCATCAGTGTCGCTCAGCACTCTGCAGATTAGTCCTCGGTGTCACTTCTTTGCTCTTGTAGTTGTTGTTCACTGCGACAGTAGCTTCTCCTCACAGAAGAAGATACTTTGTTGATCCCTGGAGGGGAAATTCACTCAAGTTTTTACATATAGAAGCTCGAAATACAACCCCACACACACACACGGCAGCCACGCATAGCGGCGCCCAGGGAGCAGTTCTGGGTTTGGTACCTTGCTCAAGAGCACCTCGGCAGTGTCCAAGAGGTGAAGGGGCACCTCACCAGCTGCCAGTCCACCCTCCAGGCTCCTAGTGCAAAGTTTAATCTACTTTTCTGACGTACTTCCAAACATCATCTTCAGATGAACGTGTGACTGTAAGCATTGATCTGAACTGCGAGCACAAATACTGAATACTCGAGTATTCACACCCGTCTTTAGCTCTGAGCATACTTAAGCAAAAAAAGTCTCATTCTGTGCCTGCTCGGGATGTCGCGGTGCTCTCTTACATCTTGTGTTTCTGCATGTGTGTGTGTGTTTCATGTCTTTGTAAACCTTTGTGCCCTTCTCTCTGTTCAGCTAACTATTTAGGGATGTCTGGAGTGTACTCAGTCGCCAAGAAATTCTCCCTTGTGCTATGAATCATTGAAATGCAAATAACCCCCCCACAACCATTTGGCAACGCCATCCCAAAACCACGTCCTCGCACTGGCACTGCGAGGATATAAATATTTATCCATTATTTTTGCAGACTGAATTTTTCATTATGGGGGTCTGCTTTCTATTCAGGCAGTCTCGCACTTATCTGATTGACAGGGGCACATGAATACACAACTGCTTCCTCATCCTCAGACAAACTCCCCGGGGTCGAGCATCTTTTCTTTCTTTTTTTTACCCCCCAACTATCTCTCATATGGAAATGGAGAAGCCAGATACTGGAGGTGGAGTTGTTATTCAGCCCGGCGGTGAGCCTGGCTCACAGGGAACGCAATACATGTCATCTGTTTATACGAGGAATGAAAACCACATTGGAAATAAGCATATGCTTGTAAGCTCGCAAGATTACAATTTGATTTCTGCCGTGCTCACTGCTGTGGCTTGTGAATTACCAGTCTGATTCCCTATTATGTTTCCGGATTCAATCCTATTCCTGCATGGGGATTGTTTTTACAGCTGCGTGCCACATTTCCACAGCCCTGAATATCAAATAGACTCACAGTGGGAAATTGCCACCAGCAATCAAACCAAACCGTGGCTGTATTCTGGCTGCGAATGAGGTATTTGTCTACTTGCGATGGCAGGTAACCAGACACTGACCTTTAGAATATTATCTGGCTGCTGTAATAATGTCCACATCTTGTTAATTCTTGCGTTACCATAATGGCTGTGGTTGAGGCGATAAACAATACGAGTAGAGCTACACAGAGCGCAGAGAGGCAGCTGTTAATATGTCAAACCTTCACTTCATTCATTAAAAAAAAAAAAACAAAAGTTAGCTCTCTGTTAGCGAGTTGTCGTTATCGTTGTTGCTTCAAGGACAGAAGCAGCTGCCCCGACAGCAAGTGAACGAATGAGGGACGCGTCGCTGATAAATTCAGTCCCACAAAACAGGTCACAGCAGGTGTTGGCCTGAATCTCACCTTCTGCATCCAGTTTGCTCACAAAGCTGCTGGAGGTGAAAGATGAGCAGGAAGAAGTGACAGCGGCCTGATTACAAAAAATGTGTTTTTGTCATTTGTCACAGTCGCTGTGAAAAAAGGCAGAAATACAATTTCAGATATGAAATATTGTATTTTAAGAGTAAAACAAGCAATATTCAAACTATATTTCATAAATTAAAATGTATTATTATCTCATACAGATGTAATCAGATTACTCTGAAGTGTATGAAGAAACATGAAGCAGATTGCACGTTGAGTTACTCTCCCTCTCCTCCTCTCATGTAAGATTCAGATGAGGCTTTCTGGATTTAGAGGTGACATGCAGCCCGGCTCAGAGGGACACGAGTGACAGAGGATGTTTTTATAAAATCACTCACAAACACGTCTCATCTCTCATCTGTCTCTTCCTTTTTTTGTCTCCAGGAGCCCTGTCCTCCTCCCCTGTCAGACACCATGACACCAGAGGAGGTATGGTAATGACGGTGGGGTGATGGATTTTTACATGAAATGTCTGTTTAATTATTTACAGCACGGTGATCAAACACAATCCAACAGACTCCAAAAGAAGTTGGGACGGTGTGTAAAATGTAAATCAGAATTTAATGTTTGCGAATAATTTGTGAATGTGCTCAAACTGATTCAACTTTTTTTGTAAATATAAACTCATTCTGCAACATGTTGCAAAAAGTTGTTACAAAAGACTGAAAACACACACCTGTTTGGAACACTGCAGGTGAACAGGTTAATAACAGGCGACCGTATCATGATTTGATATGGAAGGATGAGGTGAGGTTCACCACCACTGAAAACTTAGTCAAACAGTTTAAGAACAATGTTTTTTAACACTCAATTACACAATTACAATCCATAATATCAGTAAAATGTTCAGAGAATTCAGAAATTGTAGCAGGTAAGGGCGAGGGGGGAATCATCTCTGTCATGTCCTTCAGTTTTAAAGTTTAAAAAGCTTCCCAACTTTTTTTTTGAGTCCAAGTAACAAATGTGGAGCTACTCTGATGACTGACAGCAAAGTCTGTTGATTATTTTTCAATACTGTGTGTGTCAACATTTAATTTCCCTTTGATTTGTTTTGTTTTGTTTTGTTTTGTTTTGTTTTGTTTTGTTTTGATTTGTTTTGTTTTGTTTTGTGTGTTTTGTTTTGTTTTGTGTGTTTTGTTTTGTTTTGATTTGTTTTGTTTTGTTTTGTGTGTTTTGTTTTGTTTTGTTTTGTTTTGATTTGATTTGTTTTGTTTTGTTTTGTAGCAGCAGAAATCTAAAAACAAACTAATCTACACGACTAAATATGAGAAGACATTGACTCAAGTGAACTGACTCATTTAAAAAAATGTCAGGTCGTATCTGTAATATGACTTGACGTGTATTTTAAGCTTAAAGCTGCTGCTTTGAGCTTATTTCAGTTAAGATACGACCTCTTTTAATTTTGGACTGAATACCAAAGCTGGCATTGCCCAGTGAAACATCAGCACCGTCACTATAACAGCAGAACAATGAGTGCTCTGAGGTTTTCATACCATCTAATCAGTGCTGGCAAATCTGAATATTAGCATTCAAATCTGTGTCACATGTAGGTCACAGGTGTTGGAGATCTGTGTCACATTTCAGGAGAGCTGCAGCGTGAACACAGCCAGAATCGTAAATGAGACATCTCTTCTTTTTTTTTATGTGAAGAGCACCAAAACAATATTGTGCCCTGCAGTCCTGTTTTGTCTGCTGCTCTCTCTTTACTCTTCCTGGCACTTTCCCAAAATGCCCCATAACATCGCCCTGTAAATTCTACAAGCCTGTTGCCCCTGTCACAGCCGGCTGAGGCTTGTAGGTAAAATCCATAGAGAGGCTAAAAGGTGTCAGACATCCTAAATCTCAGAGGGGAGACCAGTGACATGCAAGGACGCAGCGCGGGGTTTCAAGGTTTTTCACAGCCGAAAAACTCTCCTCCGTCATAGCTAACTACCTTCTCCCTTCTGCAGCCACACACACTGTACAAAACACACACACACACTCAGTGTTACCCAGACACACTGCTCAGTGTTTTGATAATTAATTTAATGGTGAATAATGTTTTAATCATGTGCTACGCTGAATATATACGAGCCGTCACACTGTAAAATCAAATGCTTATCATCACCTCTGGCTGAACTTCCACATTTAAATGGAAGGAGAGCGAGAGCGACTCTGAGCTAAAGCCGGCCCGTCCACCTCTGTGACCTTGTTTGTTATTTGCTGCCGCAGATCAAAGCGTGGGAAGAGGGAGAGATGGACAAGCCCATGGAAATCGATGAGATACGAGTAGACCCTTCCCCTTTCCAGCTGGTGGAGAGAACATCATTACACAAGGTGGGTGGGCAGAGACTAAGATAAACGCACGTCACAGAGGTCAGCAGATGTTTAAATCAGGTTTGACAGCCTTACTGTGATTTAGTTTCTATGAAAAGAGGATGATGGATTGAGAAGAGTGGTTATGAGTTAGTTAGAGAGGATGTTGGTGGTGGGGTTATTAAAATAACTGATGAATCTATTCGTTGAAAATGTAAAGGTTCGGTGTTTGTCATGAAAACACACTGCACGTGTATCCCTGAGGCATTTTTTACTCTGACATTGCATTGCTCACGTCGACGTCTCATTCTTTCTCACCTCTGCTCGTACGTTATTTAAGCAGTCTTGTTAAACTGTGTCAAATAAAGTCAACATTAAAATATTAAAACTATCCTCCAGTTATGTTACTTGAATATACGCAGAAGTTATTAAAATTCACCCCCAAAAACTTGAAGTGGTTTAAAGGACGCTGTAAATATATGCTACTAAAGGCTACGTTATTGAATTTGCTAAATTAGTATTAAAATGATCATTTCTGTTTTTAGTTTCTGACATTCTCACGACCATCTTCACTGCAAACATCAGTTACACTCGTCCTCGCTGTAACAACTTCTTTCATCATGTGGGAATCACTCGCTGCTGAAACATTAAAGACTTCAAGTGTTCAAGTCAAACTGAGCTCCACTCTCAGCAGCAGGTCTCCTGATTTACAAAGAAACACGCTCGCCTGAGTCAGTTCTTACACATCTAACAACATAATTTCCATCGCTGTTTATTGCAACGTAAAATATTTAAAGCGAATGTAAAAATATTTCATTTCAATAGAATTTTAACGCTAAATCATCACAGAAGTTTTCTGTTATTAACTGTTATTTCTTCTCTTCAAATTCATTTTTCATTCCATCATAATTAGCATGAAAGTACTGAGATGGACAGCATGCAGCTGACTTTATTTCAAACCATAAATTCACTGCGGACAGAGTTTATTTTTCTAAATGGACTTCAGCACATCGAGCTTCTTTTGTTGATGTTCTCACGCTCAGCTCTGTAACGCGTTTACTTCTGTAATGTCTCATTCATCCAGGGATGTGGATGACCCTGACAGAGGAGTAATAGCACATGAAGAACACTCAGTGAAGACTTATTCACACACAACAACGTTTCATTTCTCTGACTGAGAACTCTAATTTACAGCAGGAGGAGCGTAATGTGGAAGATTTCATTTGCTAACAGTCATCGTGACTTCCAGTTCAAAATAAAAAACACACGCAAAAACAGAGAAGCTAAAGAAGCGTTTTATGTTTCACAGTTCTTTTACTTCCTGCGAGCTGATCAGTGCAAACAGAAGCAGAAGTGCTTTACTCAGTGACAACTCAACAATAGCTGCTTAGAGAGAGGACATTAATCAGACTGCTTCATATGAGTGAGCTAACAAGCAGGCGGTGCCTGTTTATTCAGCACTCACGTCACATATTTTATACTCTCCATATAAATCATAGATGACATATCCAAACTTATAACCAGCTCCTCGTCTGACCTCCAGTTTGAAATGTTCTAACAGCATTTTTAAATGAAGGATTTGTTTTGTTGTTTTTTTACTTTAACACTGTGACACACAGCAGTCACACACGTCAGGTCACAAATATGTTGTTTGCTGGGAAGACAGAAAATTTACTGGCAGCAATTTTAAATCAATTAGTAATTAGTAAATTAATATTGGGTGTCGTCGATTTTTCAGCCAACTGAATATCTCAAAACAAATCATCCAAACGATGATCATCGTTTTTAATCCTGCGTTTCATCTGATTCAGTCGTGAGAAAAGTTCTTTACAGCCGTCCAGTAACTCTGAATCTGATCGTTAAAGGAAAGAACTGATTTCTGTTCTTTGTTTGGATAAAACAGTTCAGACTCATTTGATATTTCTCCTGTAGCTTCGATTTTCTTCTTTTCACTAAACTTCATTACATTCTTTGTCTCTTTGTTGTTTCTCAGTTACGTTTGGACTCTGCTGCCTGTCGATGCCGAGCGCTTTTATCTGCACATTATTGATCCATCAGCGTACTTTAGTATTGTTACGTTATTATACTAATAAGATCCTCCTTTCATTTTTCTTGCTGTGTTGTAGAATTGTTGCTCTCATCCTTATTACGACAAATGTGAAGGTGATCCGGGATTTGCGGGATACTGAAGCGTGTAAACAGTTTAGAAGCTTTGCTGTTTGCTTCTGTTGTCACGAGCGTAATTTCATTCTCATGGTAATATCCAGAATATTCTGCTCATTCATGTGCAAAAGGAGGCCTGGTGGCGAAGGTGTGCTGATGCATACAAAGAGCTCATCCAAAGCCGTGACCTTGAACAGAATATGAACAGAAGACTCACTCAAGGACTTTTTCTCCTGGAGCCTGAAGCCGCTCTGTCCGCTTTGATGCTTCTGTCTGTGTGACGCAGCGTCTAGACAGAACGGACGGACAGTCTGTGAACTGTCTGGATTCACAGGCGTGTTGTAAAAAGGCCGTCCTGCTCTGAGAGGAGGAACTTTGTCGTAATGTGACCTTTCCGCTCTGTCTCCGCAGACTCACACTTTATTCTCTCTGCTGGGGCTAAGTCATGCTTATGTGACCAGTATCGGCAAGCTGGTGGGAGTCGTGGCGCTGAAGGAGGTAAGACATTTCTATTTTTTTTTAATGTTCAAACTGTCTGATGGTCAGCTGGAACCAAAAGCTAAGCAGTGAATTTAATTCAGCTCACACTGATCGAACGCAGGAAAAGCCCTCGTCCTTTTTAATACACTCAGATTTTAGAAGTCTTCCCTCGTCGGCTTTGACTTTGGAGGAGACTAAATTGTTTTTCGCTCCTGATTTGTTTTCTTATGAAGCTTTTTGAATTATGTATGAGTGTTCTGTTAGGATCCTCTGTATGTTTTTTGTTGACTTCATTTCCTCCTGTCTTTACCTCTTATTGTCTCCGTCTCCTGTCATCCCCAAATCTAATTTTCTTTTGCTTCTCCATCCCTTCATCCTGTCACTCAACAATCTCTCTCTCTCTCTTCTCCATCACTCTGTTGTTTCTTTCTTTTTCTGTCTTTCTGCGTCTGTCTTCCTTCACCTCTTCTTCCATCCCTCCATCTTTTATCTCCACCTCCAGCTCCAGAAGGCCATCGAGGGCTCCACGCGCTCCGGCGTCCGGCTCCGTCCTCCTCTTGCCAGTTTTCGCGACATCAGCAAGCACAACTCTGTCTCTAAGCCTCCAACTTCTCCCACTACGCCTTCCTCTACGACCTCTCCCTCATCTCCTACTGCTCCCCAGCCTCCTTCCTCCTCTCCCCCTCACCACCACCACCACCACCACCACCATCATCATCATCATCATCATTGCCAAGAGAACGAAACAGAGGTGTGGATCGAGGGCGTGAAGCAGGAGGTGGAGGAGACCAGCAGCTGCAGCGCAGGGAGCGGCGGCGGCAGCAGCACAGGGGCCTGCACGTCAATCAGTAGGAGTTGTAGCTATAACAGCAACCTCAACCTTCCTCCTTCCTTCACTCCTCCCCCAGTCCCTTCCTCCTCCACTCCACCTCCTCCTCCTTCTTACCCACCTCCCCCTCCTTCCCCCTTCGTTCCTCTCTCCACACTGAGGCCCACACAGGGACTCTTTGAGGGGGATGAAGACAGCGATGATGAGCCAATGGTGTAGATTAGACAGGAGTGATGGTTATGTTTTTTATAATGGAAAACTTTTTTAATGGTGTGAGTTTTTTTTCTTCTGTTCTTAATTTGTCGCTCCGGTCTTTGGACGCCCATTTACCTCTTTTTGTCACCACTAGAGCAAACGGTGTGTTTGCTTGAAGCTACGCCGAGTTAGGGAGTTTATCCCACCTTACCGAGTCTGTCTGTCTTCTAGTCGGTGTGAAAACAAACCTGCCCTGCTCACCACAACCCGTCTGTCACTTTCTTAATAAGTTGTGTATGTTTTTTGATACTTGTCTCGTCGCTCTTCCTCCTCATTGATTTTCACATGCACAGTTCACTGAACCGCAGACTGAAGTTGCTGCTAATATCCCCTGTTTTAGATATTTATACCAAAGAATTCAACGATTATTTCCTCGTGCATTAAAGGGAAACGCTGCTGATTTTCAACCTGCTTTGTGTCTTAACAATGTCGGGATGCAGCGATTTACCGAGTTCACTATGAATCGTCCTTTAAATTGTCATTGTTCTGCTGCATCAAGTGTCTCTCTCACAACAGTTTATTAATTAATGCTCAACAAAACAGCATGTGAGAGCATAACACCTGCAAAAACTGCAAAACCAAACGCTCATGTGATTTTACCCGTCTGTATTCTTGTGAAATACATTAGAATTATGAAACCATTAAATTAGGATTCTTATATTTGTACCACCAAAATCTGTAATTGACTTCACTTCTCTCCACGTTGCCTGCAGAGCTTCACTTGAGCTAGCGTTGCCCGTTCGAACTGCAAACTGTCCTTCTGAATTTTTTGCACGCTGACCTTCAAGCAAGCTGGTTGAAATTCAGCAACGTTTCCCTTCAAGGCAACTATGGCAACCAAGACACACTGTTGAAACTCTGAGAAGTATTTCGGTGCTGGTGGCTTCTTGAGGATAACAAGAGAAACCCGACTGTTAAATTGTAGATAGACATTTAAAATCACTTACTTAGGATAAATATACAATACACTGCTGTCATTTGCATTGTGCCACTTTTTATTTGGGTTAATTAGACTGTGTCACAGCGTCCTCCAGCCTCCAACATACAGTATGTTGCATAATTAGACCTGTGCTGCCCGAACCTGAAGGGAACCCACTGAACCTCTGCACAGTAGTTCTGTGTTACCCGATCGTTTATGTCTTTTAAAAAAAAGGGTTTTTATCGGACGAGAGCAGGAGCTATTGATTTTTTTTAACTGACAAGAGACCATCTGGATAGCAGTAGACTAATGGAGCTGCTCAGTCCACTGTGGAAGATTGGCTATAGCCCCAAAACAACCTTCAAATTGTGTGCTGACCTTGTGGAAGCAGCCTCGGAGCTCATCTCATCACGCTTAAGTTGATAGATGGTGCAGCTAAAGGCGGCTGACTACAGGCAAACCCCACCGCACGGGTCCTGGAGATGTTTATTCCTACAAGGGTGCCTTCCAGATTTTGTAAAAATCACATGACTACTTTAAATTACTTCATGATGATGTTTCACAAAGAAATCTAAAACAGAAGCTTTTCATTCCAAAACGTGACGTCCATCATGAAAGGATGGAGGAGAGGAGCCCATCCACGTACTGCTCCATGCCGTGCCTCTGATTTAACATCCTAAAAGCAACTTACTGTCAGAAAATCAGAATACATTATTGTTTTTTTAACTATTAGAAGCCCAAATCATATGGCCGGTGACACAAACAATTTTATTGCCACATGTCGATCTGTGTCTTTTTCTAACATGTTACTTTCTGTTTTGGTCTGCCCGACGTGACGTCACTATAAACGAAGGTTAAATGCATGATGGCAGTTTGTGCTTGTTAAGTGACCTTTTACTGCGAACCAAGAGAAGCAGAAAACAGGTTGGTTTAAGCTCCACTACCCACATTACTGTTTACAAGGTCCATTATCTGAAGGTAGGTCAGCACAATTTCTGTGAATTTTTAAAGTTAAATCCTCTCGGTGGTCTTTAAAGCGGACGGACTGTCAAAATAAATTCTGTTTTAAAAGCAGGCACTTTATGAGGAGGCCAACTTTAGCTTCACCATCAGGTCGACTCTTTTCTCATTTACTTTAACAACTCGTTTACTCATTAACATCATTAACTAGCCTGTGATGAAGACGTACACATACTGACTGTCCAGTTGTGCGCTTCACTTATTTCACCCTCTCTGCAGACGGCCTCACGCCGCAGGCTTCTTCTTTGTCTGTCGGTTGTTTCCACGTGAAGAGCTCGTGGTCGTTCTGAAGTCGCGTGACTGCTGACAGTGAATGACGGCTGACACTTTGTCATGTAACATTAATGTTAAACGAAGATGAAGATCTGTGTTGACAGGTTAATTAATTAACTTAATAAATGACCTAATTTGAAAAACTTAAATATATAAGAGGCGTCATGATGATGCATACATGACAGAGAGATTCAGTCGTCCCGGTCACAGCTGCTGGAAAACAGAAACAGTTTATTAAAAGAAGCTAAAAGCTGTGCAGAGGTTCAGACGTGGGCGCTTCCTGCTTCCTTATCACATGATTAAACTTTAAACAGACTCACTCAGTGGACGTCTGACTGATGATGAACAGATGTGCCCCGTCTTCTTAAACCAAACGATCTTCTTTATTTAACGTGAAGAGACGCTCTGTGACGACCTTAATATATCTGCGTTCATGTGTTGTTGAGCTTTTCCTCTTGTGATCGTGCCGCCTCTTTTCATTTATCACTCCGTCTCCTCTTACACTCTTCTTATCTCCTGGATTCAGTTTCTCAGGTGCTGCCTTCTTCAAAGTCTTTAAACCTGCAGATTTAACATTACATCTGTGAGAAATCTAATGTGTGTGTCTGTTTCTTAATGGGTTCATGTTTTTATTTATTTATCTTTTAGTAGAGTCAAATGTTATCTCAAAATGTATAAAACTGTGAAAGATGTAGCCAAATAAAGTTTTATTAAGTGCTTTAATTGTGTTTGAATTTGATCTTTATTTATCCAGTTCAGGCGCGCTGTAGAGGCCAGGACAGGGGAAAGGCAGCGTAGTTACTCAGTTACCTGGACCAAGAACTGAACTCAGTCAAGGTAGGAGAGAAATATTGAGTTTTGCTTTAGAAATCACATGAAACAATTAAAAATCTTTCTATTTTTTTAAATACTACAATAGCAACTGCTCTGATTACATGAAATAATGAAATATCCAGTCACTAAAGTGTTGATGGTTGTGAGAATTATAATTCTTAAAGTGCTCTGTTTTAGTATAACCACTAAATAGCCATAAAATCGTAATAACCATAGAAATAAAAATCTCTGAGCAACAAAAGGACGAACAGAGGACAGATGATTATCACAGCAGGAGCATCGAGGGTCTTGATCAGTGGAGTGTGAGAGCGAGTCGTCCTCTCCAGCAGCTGTAAGAATCTTTTTTAGAGCAGATTATGTTAAAAGTGCTGTCACAGTAATGCTCCGTTCCTTTTTTTATACTTCTACAGTTCACAAAGTTGTAAAATACACCGTTCATTTGCATCCAGCACACCTGCAAAGTAAAATACTGTCACAACTTTATACACTGAACAAAATGTAAACCAACACTTTTGTTTTTGCTCCCATTTTTTGACTTTTTGATGCAAAATTTCTCAAATCTGTGACAACGAGCACCTGACAGGTGTCGAATCAACGTGCTGATTAAACAGCTCTGAACGCGCTGCTTCCAGAGCGTCCCAAACATGCTCAGGAGGTGACACGTCTGGTGTGTATGCAGGCTTTGCAAGAACTGGGATGTTTTCAGCTTCCAGGAGTTATGTACACTGCACAGATCCTTCCAACGTGGCTGTGCATTAACATGAGGCGATGGATGATGATGAATGGGCCTCGGGGTCTTGTTGCAGTATCTCCATCCATTCATATCGGCATCAGTAAAATGCAAACCGCTCACCCACATGACGCCATGCATGTTGTTTCCCATCCAAAATAACCCAACCGTTATCTGTTCATGAAGAGAAGACTTATCCAGAGGTCCAGACATTACTGAAGGTGAGTATTTGCCCTCTCAAGTCAGTTACGATAATGAACTGCAGTCAGGTCAACACCACGGTGAGCACGATGTGAAGCTGGCTGCTGCCACATTACGACAGCGGTTTGCAGAAATGGAATGAAGATTTAATTTTATTTCAACTTGTGAAAAGTGGGAGAAAAAAAGTGTTTTTTGTTCGGTGTACATTCAGGTGAAGTCACGAAGGCATGTTGCTTTCAAGGACTTCTTCTGTTATGCAGCATTTATTCATTAAAATGTATTTCGAATTTCTTTCAGCAAAAACACGCTGCTCGCCTCCTCACCTGACTTTGTGAGGCGAAAACAGCCAAACACGCAGAAAGAACCTGCGAAAGAACTAAAGGAAGCATTGAACGTACAAGGGCACGTCTCTGCCTCCAGACAAGAGTGAAGTCTACACGGCCCGGTTTAATGAATGAGGCTGTTTTGGTGATCAGAACAGTTCAAGCGTTTTAATGGAACTGATGACTACAAGAAACTACCACCGCTCACTGAAGAAAACGTCTGACCTTCACGCTGTGAATAAACTGCAGGACGTTCAGGTCATGCAGTTTCTTTGCATTTCTTTACTACTTTATAACACTGTGAATGTTGGAGAGTTGTATACTCTGTGTATCTATTTGATGGGTGGTTACTTGCTTGAGCACCGCCATATCATTGCTCTGTCGTTTATCCTTCATGCTAGAGAGAGAGGGTGAGGCGAGGGGGTTGCACTCCCTGCAAGATGCTACACACTAGTCCTTAAAACCAATGCATAAATCCATGTGGGTGTATAATTCTTCCTCGGTAGCGTATGTTAAATGATGTTTTGACCTATCATTAGGTCCTGCAGTGAGTATCAGGCTGTGCTGCCATAAATCAACCGAGCCCTCTGACAGGTAACACTGTTCCCTAACCCTGACCTGACGTAGCAACGAGCAGACGCTCTGCAGTACGGCCCGGCCTTTTAACCTCACTGTACGCACTGAAGCTAAACGAGCAGCCTTTTTAAGTACGTTCACACACTGTCACTGAGGATTTGATTGTAAGTCTTGATCTTGGATTAGCCGGACAGATTGGCTTCATAGCAGACTTCATGAGTCTCGTGTGAAGGTTTGTTCAGGTGTGTTAGAGCCTCAGTGAAGGTCAAATGTGTGTCGTGTTGCAGCATGTGGTTGAACAGAACAGCACCAAGAAGAATCTGTTTCCCGGAATATATATATATATATATTTTACACACAAACAAAGCTACATTCATACAAACATACATACGTACTATACATACATACAGTCTTACATTCATACAAATACATATCGGTTTATTTGATTTTCTCTTTTATTATAAAAAGCAATTTGATATATTATTACTTTGTATACTGTGTTATACTGTTAGGGCTAGGTCACTGTTAAAAAGCATGCACTTTCTTTTGGTTGGTGTCCAGATCGTGTGTTTGCAAATGTGCCACGGCTCACTCTCGAGCATCAGATCGGATCGGATCGGATCGGATTGGATTGGGTTCACCTCAGCGAGAGAGCATTTCAACTGACAAGCTGTCAATCAAAGCAAAATACATCATTTAGCAAATCAAAACAGTTTTTTTTTGGTTGTGACACACGCCTACGTCTGGTGCTAAAAGCAACTCGAACCAATCACTCTGAATTATTTGCACATACTGTTTGACTCAAGTCTCAAGTGTCCGTGTTTGTTGTATTGCACTGAATTTTCACGTCTTTCCTTCGTCTTTGTCCAACATTTTTTTTTTATTATTTGTTTTTGTTGTTTTTTCTCGAGTTTCACATCCATCCGTTATCTTACTGTTCGGCCTTTAGTCCTGGTTCTTTGGTCCGTTTAGTCCAAACTTATTGTATATCCGTCTTATCCTCACACAGCTTTTCAGCAGTCACTGAATTTAAGTCTCTCTGCCTTCGATGTGTTCATTGTCACATATATTCCACATTTCCTGCAGTAACTTTGGAGGGCTTCTTGGCATTTAGTTTGTGTACATTACATCCCGCGTTTCGTCTGAAAAAGTCTTCTCGCCTCGGACTCAAAGTGGGTAAATAGTGGGGAGGGGTTTTTGGGGGGTTGGGATAGAATAGCTTGATTGATTATTGAAGTATTTATTTCCTGTTTTCGTCAGTTCTTTTTCTGGCCCTATGATTCAATTGGTTGCGACGACAACGATGGAGCCCTCCTCTGCTTCTTCGTCCTTCTCCAGCAGCTGGACGACGCAGGGCGTGACGTCAAACGGTATCCTTTCCGCGACGGACTCGCCGAACTGTGCTGGCAGTCCCGGGCTTGAGCCTCTGGTAGAGGGGACCTCCTCCTTCAGCGGGGACGGGGTCAAAGAGCATGGCTCTGGTTCCAAGGTTAATGTTACCTCTTCTACCTGTAATGACAGGACACGCGTGTAAAGCCTTTAAAGGACAGTTTGGGATGCTATAGTTGGACACTGGAGAAACCAAAACCAACAGATGAAGCTTTATTATGATTATCAAACTTCTAACTCACCTTTGTCAGCTCCTCCTCTTCTTCATGCTGCTCAGCGATGTCCTCAGAATCGGGCTCTGGCTCCTCTCCGACTGTCTCCACCACTCCTCCAACCATTTCAGCCATCTGTCCGCTCAGCTGGCTGACGATGTCCACCTGTAACCAGTTGAGTTTTCTGATTTAATTGTTTTTCTTTCTCTCTTTTTTTTTTGTTTTAAACTGGAACACGATTCATCAGGTGACTGGCATTCTCTGTTTCATCACAGACTGACATCAACTCTTCAGTTTCAGCTCATGGTCAACAGTCACAGAACACAGAAAAAGAAAGAAACAAACAAAGGAGACAGGAAGGGAGGAAGGAAGATGGACAAGCAGAACATGAGCTCCCCTGCCCTCACCACAATTTGGTTTGCCTGTGCTGGACATCAGAGAGAGAAGACAGATACTTAGGTAGGTACAACAAACACAGATGCTGAATCCAAATGCTTAGAGTTGTAAACTTGCGGACTTTACAGCATGCTACTCTGAAGACCGGGCAGATTTAAAGTTGTTCGTTGTCAAGACTCATCAGGTCCACTATAGGCTGTCATGCAGACTTTTGGCAGTGCTCCATGCAGATTTCCAGCCTGTCTCCTACCTTGCCGACTTCCCTGGCAGTTTCTCCCATCATTCACTGCACTACAGATGTGTGCTAAATATGCCTGCTGATATAAACAAAGCCAGATCCAGAAGACAAAAACAAATTAGCCAAGATGAATGTCAAACATGATGGAAAATGACCTGTGCAGAATATTAACATCAGCTATGTTAGTGCACTCTTTTTTTTTTTTCACCTTTGAGGACACGTGCCTGAGAAATGGGCTCAAAGCAGATAAACCTTAGCTTCCTACAATAACGAGAGTATAATAACAATAACAACAATGACTAAATGGACATGACAGTCCTGTCACACACCCCTGTGTCTCTCATGGCTGTGCTATCAGAATAAATTAAACTAGCATCTAGTCCGCAAAGTCTGTAATCTGACCATTTGGATTCAGCAGGCCAATGCCTACGTGGTGTGCCTCGACCTGCGCAGCTCCCCACAGGTCAGCTAGCCGAGGGTGGGTGGGAGGACCGAGACTGTGGATGGTGCTGTTGGGAGTGGCTTGAAGGGAATGGGAGGCACTGTGTGGCCTGTGCTCCATAGACTGTAGTCAGAGATAGGAAAGGAGAAAAAAAGAGGATTAATGACATGTATACATATATACATGTGTTACGCTCAGGGCAATCCAAACTTTCCCGTCTGTTGTTCCCCGTTGGTCAGGGGCGTCCCTCTCTACCTTCAAGAGACCCAGCTCTTCAGAGAGGACCTCCTCTCCAAGACTACCAACAACCGGACATGCTAAATCTATCCCCATCTGGAAGGGTCACTTGATTCTATGCGAGTAGCTACACGAACATGTCCTTGTTGTTGATAACTCTCAATGACTCACCGTTTGCTGGCCACATTTCTTCATTTTAAAACTTTTTTTTGTTTTTCTTTGAAACAAAAATGTCACCACCCACTAAAGATTTAAAACACTCCGAAACCCCCCCCGGGCTCCTGACATTTTCAGCAGCTCAATAATGGACAACAATGCTATGGTGAGACACTGCATCACAACACAACATGCCAAAACAAATGACAAAGCAGTTTTATCCTGTAGCAGTGTGACTTGAGTAGGAGGAGGAGACTTTTACCATTTTTTAACTTCCTTCTGGTCACTTATAATTGTCTCCTGCTTTAAATTATGAGTCAGGGATGTGCTGCAGGGAACAGTGGGGGAGTATCTCAGGCTCTTATGCATTGACTGATGCTCACAAAATTGAGTGAGTGATTGAAAAGCTTTATTATAAATGTAATGTAATATATTCAATACTCCCCTCCACAGGGGAAACCATATAATACACACAGTAAAGCTAACAAGCTCATTTCCATTGAGGTCTCGGATCAGTACACCTTTTCTCAGACACAATCCCTGACCTTTTCAAGTTATTATTTCATAACCCTCCATTATTTAATGAGCTCTGAGATGTACCAATGCAAGAGCAGCCAGCGGAGCTGAAAAAGTCTTAGGGTGTCACAGTTCATCGTGACTCACTTCATTTGCAGAAAACCTCCCAGCAGCCTGAGAGCTGGAAGTCGGCCGCCGAGTTACACCATTAAAAGCCACACGGCCACACATCCAAGCAGTTTAAGGGAAAGTTACGTTTGTTATGTTGATAAGAAGCAACTACAGCCGCGCTAGGAGGGCTGTAAGGGTTCATCTCGGCACAGCAGCGCTCTCGGCTAAATGCTAACTTGATGTTTACGATGTTCAGCCTGACATTCGACTACTCGCACTATTAGAAGAACAGCTCATTATTTATGAAGGTATTTTGTCATAAGGAGGAGGAAGATAAATCAAAATGTTGATCTGATGATGGCGCTAAATGAAGTCGGTGTACCGGTAAAAACCGTGATGTTAGAGGAAAACTGTAACCATCCGGCTCCATCAGAGGTGCAGCAGGGCGGAGTCGGTCCCAGCTGACTTCAGGTGAGAGGCCGAACAAGTCGCCAGCTCATCACAGGGCACACAGAGACATTTTCACTCACATTCACACCTACGGGCAATTTAGATTCACCAGTTAACCTGCATGTCTTTGCACTGTGGGATGAAGCGAGAGTACCTGCAGAGAACATGCAAACTCCACACAAAAAGACCCCAGTAGAGGTTCAAACCAGGAACAACTGCACCACCGTGCCGCCCCAGAGGAAAACTCTATTTATCTAAGTCATTAGGAGACATAGAGAACGATGCGTATCTGTGCGCCATGTCATATTTCACTCGATCAATAAAAACTTGAACCTACTGACGGCACTAGAAAAGTCAGGAAACCACCAATCGTTAGGATTCATCGTGTGCACCAAAATCTCATGACAGTCTGATCGTCGAACATCTGTGAAGTGGTGGACCGGCCGACTAAAGATAATAAATACATACACTCGTATAAATAATGAGCTGTTGCCTGTTTTGGTCAGATTTAGATTCCCAGCTGTCGTTGGTAGACTTGACGCTGATCACTTAGCGTTGTTAGTGACACACTGCATAAATGAACACTCTTAGTGCTACTGGCCTGTTGTTGGTACTGCAGAAGCTGTTGCTGCTGGTAGTGGTGGAGCTGTTGGAGCTGTTGGAGTTGGTTGTGCTGCTGCAGGGTAAAATGAGTCGGGTGCTGCTGAAGGTAACTGCCTACTGTTCCCTCATAGCCCTCACCAGGTGTCCCCCCTGCTCCACTGCTGCCACCTGGAACAACCACGAAAACACTTAATGCTCAGAGACGCAGTCAAATATTTAGACACAGTGTGTGAGAGAGAAGATTCAATCCTCACCAGCAGCCATGATGTAAGAGCCTGCAGCAGGTGAGGCCACGCCCGAGGGCTGGCTGGTGATTGGGTCCCAAGCGTCTGAGGACGACAGGCAGTACAGGCCCTGTGAGACGTAGGTGTGAGGCCAGACATCTGCAGAGGAGTGATGGAGCACCTGGTCTGTACGCGGAGACACAGACAGGTGGGAGGAAAGAGACGTGGGAGACAAAGACAAAGAGAACGAGATGAACATGTAATTTTAGGAATGAACGACAAGAGAATACAATAAAGTTCTGCAGAAGAGTTTTAAGGATTTCCCTGCTCACCTTTTATTCATTTTCTTCTTCAGTGAAAGTCAAAGGATTCAAAATTAGCTTGTTTTTAGATAACACAAGGTCTAAAGCCTTTATATGAACTAAAGAGTCTATTTTTAAAAGATCTAAATAGCAGCACACGTGGGCCACGTTTGAGACAAAATCTTTTTAATGACAGAAGAAGAGACTTAAATCCAAACCTCAGACCTAAACTGCTGACTAAGTCATTAGCAGATCATTTAGAAGCTCTTATGAAGCCATGCACTCAGATAAACCTCACCTCACCCCAAAGAAACAAACTGTAATAACTTTAATAGGAGGATGATGAGACTGTCTGCAGCAGAATTATTATATATGCTGTTATAGAGTAATATTCATGGAGGGTGGATAAACACACAAACAAACTGTGGAGGAGAAACATCCCCTCAGTCCTAATGCTGATATTAAATAGTTCTTTAATTGTTGCTGTGTGTGTGTGTGTGTGTGTGTGTGGTGGTGGTGGTGTTGTTGTACTGTATGTGTGTGTTGGTGTTGCATGCTAGATAAAGCACCGGGCAGAGCCCATATGGTGTTGTTAATGAGAGCAGGGCTAAGTCCTTGTGCTAACCTACAGCCTCCCTCAGGGTTTGGACAGCGCTCTGCTTTGCTAAACACCGGCAAGAAACAGTTTACAGCGTCAGCCTGTGTACGAGCGGAAGCGGAGCAACAACTCGAGACTCAAATTAACTTTGTTCTTATTTATGAAGAGTCAGAAAGAAACTGAACGGTTTGTTTTGTTCAGATTGTGGTTGTTCCTGTGGGGTCAGACGCGGTTTCCTAATCTTGTCTGACTAAATTGCTCTCTTCCTTTTCTTTCTGTGTTTTTAAACTAAACCGACATCTCACCCACCTGAGGCTCAGGCACAAATCAGAATATGAGTTTATTTCCCCCAAACTGTTTTCGGTTTATTCAACCAAGCGTGAAGCGAAATCCTCTTTAACTTTTCCTGCAGTTCATTTCCTTATTTGAATACTCATCTTTTATTCTCTCACCCAGGCACTCGTGACACTCCATCACAACATGTTCTGATATTTCAAAAAAACGACAGGCCGTCGTCTGGATTTGTCATTTGGACGTTTTTTGACTAAGTGCCCGGTAGCAGTGAAAGGCAGAAATGTGCAGCTGTGCGTCCGTCCTCCAAAAGTCCTTCACAGCTGATCTGCAGAATAACTGACGTGGCTGTTTTTAGTTTCCAACAGGGCTCTAATTTTCCCCAAACTGTGCATCTACACATACTGTATTATAGAACAGAAGAGTTTAGTGTGCGGTCCGGAGACACGACTGAGTGTGGGAAGTGTTTACACAATTTTAAGTCTACAGTGAGAGCACATTATCTGTACTTATGCTCTAACTGTGTTAGCGGTTTAGGCAGGTAGGGTGTTAAAACCACACAAAAGCCTCACCCCCTCTCTTATGTTATATAACTTCTGACTGTTGCTTTATTGCAGTTAAAGAACCAGATCCATCCACACTATACTGCAGCAGGTTACAACTAGAAGCACAGAGCTTAACCCTCGTCGTCACGCCCAACAGCCGTTTGCAGAAAAGCCTCCGGTACCTCTGCTGGTGATGCTCTCCTGGTTGACCTCGCTGAGGTGAGCGACGCTGCCCTGGTTGGAGCCGGCTCCCATGCTCTCCCCGTCCATCGAGTTCCAGCCGAACAGGGTCGCCTCAGAGATCGCGAACTGCTGCATGATGCCTTGAAAAGAGGGAGCGAGAATAGAATCAACGCTGAGTCGCAGCAGTGCTGATATTTAGCAACAGCTCATTTTTAACTCACTGAAACTCAATTAGCATAATGCATAAAACAAATCCCGGTGCCGGCGTTGCTAGCACATACAGACGTTAATTAGTAATAAAAACAAACAGGAGGGAACAATCGTCATTAACATGGAGAAACAGGATGTTTTTGGGGGGGAGGGTGGAGGAGGGTCGTACATGAGCAGACAAATAAACGTGTGTAAATAACTGTCCAAGATGATTAATTTAACTTTGCTAGACGTACCAGAGGGGCCAGAACCAATTAGAGTGTTCAAACTTCAGTGAGGAAAAATGGTGCACCAGCGGGTAGCAAAAATTGATATTCAAGAAAAAGATATCAGGGTGATAAATCTTTCCAGGCTCGTCCTTTTTGTGACACTCTGAAGAGTTAGGCTTTCACAATAAATGCATGTTTCAGCTTTTCTTCTAACGTCTGGAGCATTTAGAAATGTCAAAGATGCTTTTAAAATGTGCAGCGACCGTGTTGTCTTCTTGTCTCCTGTGTTGTATTTATCACCTGTGCATTCAGTCCAGGTGTACCCTCACCTGCAGCAAAGCGAGCCTCCTTCTCGCCATCGCTGAGGTCGCTGTAAGCATCGTTCTCCATCCTCCGCTCCTTTTCCCTCTGCAGGTTGGTATGCCCCGCGCCGCCCATCGGCCCTGCGGATGGTTTGCCCCAGCTCTGCCATTCGATCATGTGGGCGACGCGACCCTGAGCCATGGCAGTGGGCTTGGTCACTTTGTCTTTCATGGAGCGACTCACGCCTACAAACAGGTATGGGGGCGAAGCAGGAGGGGCAGCACACACACAGAGACACACACACACACACACACACACACACACCACAAACACTGTCAAAACTACTTCTGGCCTCCGCAGTGAGCGACACCTCCAACTGAAGATCAGAGGGGAGTAGAATGATAATGAGAAACTGTGTAATGTAGGAAAACTGTAATAATACATGAAACTATCGTAAATGATGAGGTACTAAATGTGTGGTATGGATTTAGAGCGTTGGTGTGAGAACATGACGGTGACCTTGCAGCTACTCTGCAACAAAAGTAGATAAAAATGCTTCTAGTAGTCTAAAGATTGTCAGGTTTTTAGTTTCTTTTTAAAAATGGAAGGTTCTTTGAGAATAAATCATATTTTTTAGCAACGCATGCTCCGTATTCACACCTAAACCTCAGCCTTGTTGGTCAGTGCGGCCTCCTGCTGGTGGAGTTGGGGGCGGGTCGGGTGGTGTTAACATTTATCTGTCTGCGGGAAGCACCTCCCTCTAACCTTTAAACCACTGCTGCTTTCTCATTTCTGTCAGTGAAGCTACGCCACACGGTATCTACCTGTCACATCTGCAGCGCCCTCATCAAATCCATCTTAGAACTTTCAATTATTACTTGGACGCTAATCATCAAAATGAGCCTGACAGTCACCGCTCACCGCTCATCTATTCGTGTCAGTCACATCATGATCTGCCATTTTAGATGACAATGATGTGACTGATGTGAACGAGCAGAGGATGGTGTAGAGCACCAGTCAGACAAATGTCACATAGAGGTGAACTCGTACACCGTCGAGTGCGTCTTGAACGTGCCTCTGAATACGACACAGACTGCAGAGAGGTGTTCGGCTCTTCCTCTCGAGTCTTTTGAAGTACAACACGTCGACCTCTCAGGAACCCAATTAAGTAAAAATGTCAAAAATTCAGAAAACGTACAATGTGTGACTCATCATAATATGAGTAATTCTTGTACAAGCAACTAAATGAACCAATAAATCTGCTCGATAATAGTGCAGACCTTTGCTAAATCTCTCTGAGTGATCAGGTCTGAGCTAGCCGTTGTGACAGATTGAACAGGGCCGGCTGCGTGCTCCTCAGAGTCTGTTGGACTGACCAGAAAAGGACAAGGATGACGGCTGAAGTGCTGACAAAGCCATATTAATCATTAAAGCCATTACTCATCTCCTGGTAAACAGAATAAATGAGATTCATTAGACTTTGCGTAATTAAAAACGTGTTACAGAGACTGAAAGAGGCAGAGGAAAGTAATCCTTCGGTGTAAACAGAACATTGAGAAAGGTCCACTGGCAAATCTTTGCCCAATTAAGATGCAAATACAGGATTCAAAGTAGGGGACATATACACTGAGTCAAACGCTTTGGAGAGAGGCTGATCGATATTAAATTAAATTAAAATCAAACAGGCATGAATAAACAGAGACAGCGCTTCGGAAATTGCTTCCCCGGTCCAGGGGGCAAGTTACAGGCTGAGTTATAAATAGAAACAGTTTTTCCCCTTAGACAAAGAGAGCCAATCTCATTTGAAAATCAAACACTCCCTGCAGAGTCTAATTGGGGATGGAAATAGGAATGGAAAGAATGGGGATGAGGCATGAGGGAGGGTGTTGGGGTCTATTCAAAGACTCAAAAAAAAAATAATGCTATACACTGTTAAATGATACCAACAGATATATTCAAGTGCACCAGACACGACGACAGAAAACACTTTTTACACAAACACTGAGTTGCTGTACTAGGAAGCACAAAGCACTACGGTTAAAAGCACAAAAGCACAAGAGAGCACACAAGAGGCACCAGCCGCTTGAAAGTCACGACACTGCACAAAGAGAGTCACTACTTCACAAATACTGGGCCACACCGCCACCAGCGCTGCCACATTACAGATACACCACTACATTACCCAACACGCCTGTGGAGATGCTTCAGTAAATAATTAAAGTAAGTAATCTCACTTACTTTAGTCTCTTTGAAATCAAAGATCTGATCGGATTTCCATCAATGACTCTGCGAAATGTGTTCGTCATTGACGTCTGCTGTTGATATCAATGGAAGAAAGGGGAAAGTAGGGAGTGATATAGGAAAGGGGCACCCACAGGGGCGGCCATGTTGGTTCCAAGCTCCTCCTCCTCCTCCTCCTCCTCCTGCCGCTCTAGAGAGAAGTTGTCTATTGAGGCAAGGTCTGATTTACAAAATCCGCCTTTTATGGCAAAGGTGCAAAGATGATTCCTGTTCTTTTCAAGTGTGTCGGATGATTCTTTGGCCTGCAAGCAGCGCATCGACCAAGTGAGAGTGGAAGCAGAATATTATACAAACAGATTTAAAAAGTAGAGCTGCTCTCGGTGTAAAGATTGTTGAATTGGTTTAGTTAAATGAAAGAGGATCCTGGTGGCATTTCTGAAAACTTTCTACCATGTTAAAATGCTGCAAACTGACACCGTTGAACTGTGTTGGACGTGTGTTTAATATCTCATGGTAATGACCTTTGTCCGATTGTGTTTGTGACCTTCATGATGTTGTAAAATCAGCTTTTTAACCAGCTTGTCCTGAACACAACGACTCTTTGGAGCCTGGATGGTTAGCTAACCCAGAACTTCACTCAGCTCCATGAATAATAAATCCATGAAGAATCCTTGAATAATAGATTAATGAGTTTAAAGGCTAAATCATGAAGCTGAACACTTTATAATACCACGAGGAAGGACTTTACTATCGACGTTCCTCTGTCTAGACAATCGAGATATAAACAGTCTAAGTAAGTAATCTAACTGACGTACACGCTCGTACTTAACACAGTGCATTGTTAGATGAAGTTGCATTGTGTTGTGGCAAAGTTGGGTTAGATTCAGTGTTTGGGGTTTCCCTAGCAACGGCCATATAAACCTTAATATAAAGAAGCTAAAGCTAAATCAGTGGTTACAGATTTCATTTAACTTTAGCTGGTTTATATGCACCATTTACTCTCAATTATGTTGCAGCAGCTCTAGCAGATTTTGTTTGGTGATTATCGTTAAACCAAACCACACATTGAGCATTTGGCTGCTGCACCGCTCTGGCACCAGATCACCATCTGAATATCACACGAAAAGAAACCAAAAATGATCTTTTACACAGCAGGGAGTGGAAGTCGAACCCCTGTCAGTTCCTCAACAACAACTTCACCCTCTGGCCCTCTGTGGAGCAAGTGGAGGCAACATGGGGGCTGTTTTACCATCTAGCAGCACAGACACACACCTGACACACCTGTCAGAGAGGACTTAGCCAGGGCACCGATCCCGTAGGAGTTGGCGGACTTCCTCTTGAGACGAGGCAGAATGGAAGTAGTGTCCTCCATGGACAACTAAGGAGAGAGGAAAGGAGGTGAGGTGTGGAATGCAAGAGGAGGAGGAGGAAGGAGGAGAAGAAAATGAGAATAGACGAGAGAGAAAGAGATAAATGCAAGAAACAGAACAAAAGAAATTGAGGTGAAGAGAGCAGATGATTCAGAAGATCCAGAGAAAAGTTTGAAGAAGAGAGAAGAGGTTGTAATGGAGGGAATAAGAGAGGAGGGTTAATTATTTGAACACCTTGTAAACGTCTTACAGGGATCATTGATTGAATCAGATACATACTGTAGCTAAAAGGGAAAAAAATGGATACTTTGGTGATTCAAAAGCAATTTAAATGGACAACAGAGAGCACGGCAGCTGGTAACTGGCACAAAATCATCACGAGAAACTTGATTGTATGGAACAATTATTGATGGATAGTGTTTTCACTGTGAAAATGTAGAATACAGAGTAAATATTAGACGGATAAACGGTGGAAACAGCAGCAGACGACTGTTTTTTGTACATTTTAACAAGAGATGTTTACACGATAAATGGAGGATTTTGCTCAAGGACTCTTTGCTCAAAGAGCAGCTTAAACCTCTGTTATCTTGTTTAACAGCGTCCTGTTGCTCTGAAACCATTTTTGACCCTGACGTGACTCATTTTACCTCTCAAATGTACCTGTGGTTGTGTAAATACATGCAGCAACATGAAGCGACAAGTGAAAACCCATTCATAATCATCACCAGTCAGTTCCTTTGGCTTCACAGTGTGATATAATGTGTGATATTTAAGGTTAAAATGACTCATCAAACCTCGTCCACATGTTCCTAAAGAGCTGAATCACCGTTAGAGGAATTAAGAAACTATTTTTAGAGGAGAATCAGGATTCAATCACACTCGGGTGTAAAGCGCACCAACCTGAAATTGCTCACGCTTGTGTGATTACTACTGTACTTCTGGCGCCAGCGCTCATGGCAAACCGACCAGCAAACTAATGAACACAGAGACAGGGCCTGGCTCTTAATGAGGTCCTCCCAGCAGCTAATTACAGTGGGAAATAGAGGGAAAAACATGTGGACTCTGCTGCACCGGGGGACTGTGTGATAGATGTGATGTAATATTTGGAGTTAAACTGCATTAATTACTGTATAAAGGCAAACTGATATCATCTGGCTCTTCTGTGGAGTATCATCAGTGTTATTCTATCTGCTGTGTACCCTGTGCATACACAGTAACATTAGATGGTGTAGTAATACAGCAGTGAGTCTGCAGGCAGTCAGATGTAGTTATTTGAGCGATCCATGATCCCGTGCTCCTCCTCTGTTCGTCCTCAGACCAGACGGGAACATAAACATGTCTCAGTTTTTCTTTCAAATCTTGCACAGTCACAATAATAACGTGTAAAACAAAAGAGCTCTGGAGGAACAGAAACGGTTAGTGCAGCAGCAGCAGCAGTTAAATATAAGTTACGACATGTGAGCTTATCTCTACAAACAGATATCTGCAGACGAATGCAGAATCTGTATGCAAAGAAACCAGGATGTTAGCAACATTCTGGTTTTTGCTTCTAGTAGTGATCAGTCACGTATGAGCGGGCTTTGGTGGCATGCAAGTTAAACAGTCCATGTGGGGAGCAAAAGAGGCAGAACACAATGACCAAAATGCTTTCGGTGGCACCAAAACATCAGCCACAGTCCCCAGCAGCAGATGACAGCCGATGGGTCGTGTGAACGTGACACTGGTGCTCAATTTTAAACTGCTGGTAGGACAGCAAACCTGTAGCTTCATACCTGAATAAATTCTGTATGCAAATGTTTAAAGCTCAGTCTCTCAGCTCTCGTCAACAACATGTCAAGCAGCAGCAATTTCTAACTAATCTATTTAACGCAATCTGCACAGCACCACGTTACTGACTAGCTGGTGAGGGAAGAAGAATATCTAAAGACCTTGTGGAGACCAAACCAGAGCTAAAAGGAGAGGAGGCGTTTCTGCTAGACATGCACTAACACTAACAATTTACTGTTGCTGAGTTTGGATGAATAGCTATGGATAAAAAAGTCTCCCTCTCTGTGAGTAAAGAATGACAGGCTGCCCGACAAGGTTGATAAAACTTTTATTTGCAAGCAGCTTCGCTGGCATGTGCAAACTTGGTCCAGCTAGCTAGAAAGCCCACACGCACAAGGATTCACTGTCGGCCTCAAAGTCAAACAAAGCTCCCTTCGGGTCAGCAAAGAGCAATTCTCCAGCTTGAAACAGAAGTGTGTCTCGTTGAGATTATTTGCCTCCCAGAATATTTGAGTCAACAAAATTCACATTGTGCGAATAAATTCTGCTGGAGCTAGAGAAGTCGTCGAGAAGCGATGCACTTCATCATGCAGTGCTCTCGGTAAAAACTGGGACTTGTACGAAGGCTTCAGCTGTGGATGAGATAAGCTTATTACAGCCTGTTATCTGTGACTCTATATATATGAAGCTTGCAGTACAGTAGATTAGCAGAGGGCCAAGAGAGGAGACGGATGGGAGGGAGAGAGTTTATGGGGAGAAAAAGACAAACCGGGGGGATAAAAGAGAGGGAGTGGGAGGGAGAGATAAGAGAGAGTGGCAGGAAGAGGCAGGAAGGGGCGGAAGGATAAACAAGCAGGATGTCAACTTATGTACTCAAAGCCCAAACTCAGGTAGTGGGTGAACGATGGAGGGGGGAAATGACAAGAAGAGGAGATTTAGGTGGATGAAAAGAAGGAGATTTAAACAAGGAGACTTACATTGATTCCTTCCCAGGAAAACTCGGCACGGCCATGCTGGGGGGAGGGAGGACAAGGGAGGAAGGAGAGGGTAGGAAGGAAAGGGAGGAAGGGGAGGAGAAGAAGTACAGGTATAGCAAAGGCGGGAAGAGAAGGAAGGAGATTTGAAAGAGGGAAGACGAGTTTTGGGACATAGAAACTGGTCTTAAACCTGAAGTACAAAAACTGGTGCAGTTCTACGAGGAGCTTCCACATTCAGCTTTGAAGGTCATGAATTGTTTGTTTTCTATATTTGAAGTGAGTCTTTAACGTTTGAACAAACCTCGAGGCAGCTGCGTGTTTGTGACTGTAGAGTTTCAGTTATATTCTGAGGCGTTATCAGTCAAAATGTGACAGTCTGCATGGTGTCCGTGCATCACTGAGACACGCTGATGCACGTGCAGAATGAGCTGTAAATATACAAACTAGGAGCCTGAAATCACAATATTCTACATTTTTATCAGCTGAGTCGACGTGTGGAAAGACACGAGAAGCAGTTTGTTTGTTTGTTTTGTTTTTTTTGGAAGAGGAAGTACACAATTTGTGTAATCGTGTGTATCGCCGTGTTTGTGTGTGTGTGTCAGCTGCACCATCGCTTTGTCCATCTACACTGCTCAGAATGTTTAGGTAACCAATGGATACCATTCAGCGATGACCCTGTTGCCGGGGGCAACAACAAATCCGATGGGTGGCCAAACCTGGACCAGCATTTATTGTTCGTCCTCACACACACACACACACAGACAATCATGCATATTCATCATACTGTACAACAGACACAAACAGAGGGAACATTTTGGACATCGTGCTCCTTTCAGGGATTTTTAAAAAACGCTGCTGTCAAAAGGATTTTTTTTTTCTTTTGTCACGGAGCCCCAAAGAGTTTCTCCACCGTCACTTTAAGCTTGTTATCATAGTTGTAGCGTTGAAAGCCACAGATCACAGACTGCATGAGAGGTGAAATGGAAAATGCCCTAAACTTGATGTCAAAGTAAATGCCAAACTTTATCTCCTGTCCTCACAAAGCTGCTGCTGCCACAGAGGTCGCTCAAACAGATTTAATTCATGGTCATGTGAGATGAAGACAGCTGATTGATCTTATTAGTATGTTAAACGCGTTTGCTTGAGCGGGACAGTATCTTGTCCTGTTAAACAGATATTTCTGCACTGCAGTGCCTCCTACTTGTAATGTGACGACAGTAGTGGCAGAGCAGAAAATACGGCACATTCACCGTCTTTCAAACGGTCCTCAGCTACTTCTTCAGTATGAAAAGCTCGTGCTTAAGCAGAGGCTGCCCGTGCTCAGCTTGCTTATGCAGAAAAGAGGCGAGCGTCGTGAAGCAGAAAGCCGACCTTGAAGCAAAGCTTGATATTTTACAAAGCCAAAGAGCCGTTCCTGCTGCTGCAGCCGACTAATATGTGTTTATATTTAATACTTTGTTTCAGTTTTTACAAATAAATCGGTGGTTTATTAAATTCAACAGTAACATTTGCTGCCCTGTAGTATTTGAAGGACATTAAGTGTAAGCTAAAGGTCACTCATTAGAAGGACACTCCTAGTAAATGCTGAGCTGATTATATTTGTCTTTATTTAATATTAGTTAAACAAACTAATTTGAATGAAGACAAACAAAGCGACAGATACGCTTCTCGTGTCTTCTGCACCCACAAATGGACTCTTAAAGATAAAAAGTCATTTTAGAGAAGACAGAAGCTTTCATCTGTGGGCAGGGCGTGGCATAAAAATCCAATTTCAGGCACTCAATGGGCTTTTATACTCCAAACGCTGCAGCCGTATTGCAACACTTGTCTCTGGGTTTCTTGTCTCTGCTAGTGGGCCAACTTTGCTCATCATTCATCGTACTTAACTGTTGGAACTTCATCCAAAAGTCCCGTAAGCTGCATATTTAACTAACTGGTCTTTTATACTAAAGGGAAGAAAGACCAAAAACATGCCGCACCACTGCTTGTGATTTTGGCTGCTCGCTCTCATCATTCCCATGTTGTCTTTTGTTTCTGTCAAGCGATCATAGCCAACAGTAATAACAAATTCATGCCACAAATAGATTGAATCAGCGGCATTTCACTGTGGGGGATGATGCTCTTATTGTAGCCTCAGCTGGGGCGATTTGAGATGAGTGAGAGGTGGATTCTTCCATGGAAATCTCATCTTGTTTAGCTGTAAAGGTGCAATCACTCATTCCTGTGTGTTTGTTGATGCCCATGAAGAGGCATTAAAGAGAAGAAGTACAGTGGAATGATGTTATTATTACAATGCTGTGGACATAAGGTCATCCATGGAAACAAACCAAACAATAAAAATGCTAATACAGTAATAACAGCTGGTGGAAGATAAGGCGATAAAAGAATAAGAGCGGAAAGAAGCGTACCAGCGGTAATAAAAAATTAAGATGGAGCTCGGCCTCCGTATTTATTCATGCTTTAATCAGCAGCTGCCGAGTTCAGAGACTCTGTAACGAGAATATCTTCATGAATTACTGTGAATTTGGGTCTGACTTGGTTAAAGGCCTTATTGGCCTGATTAACATCCAGCAATAAGGCATCTGGTGTCGAATACAAGGGGGTGGTTTGCAAACTGAAACCGAGGGGCGAGCTGAAACCGAAAGCGCTTTCGCTTTCTCAGAAGCATCGACGTGATATTGATGTCAGAGATGTTTATCTTTATGACATGCGGATGAGGAATAAGAATAATCCTCCTCTGACAAAGCGCCCTCTGAGATGGCTTGAGGGATTTAAGTCAACCTGTCGCGTTGTTGGGTTTTTGCCTCAAATCCACACGAACAGGGAAAAATGCGCAGCGACATTCACACCTCAGACAGAACCAAAATATACCTGAGCGTCATTTTTTTAACCATCATTTATTCTCCTGAACAAACCTACTCGCTGTGTTAAACGCACACAGCTGACGGACTAAACTGAACTAATTGAATAACGGTTTATTTAATCTCAAAAGCTAATGAACACGCCCAGCAGCTCGGACTGAAGCAAATTAATCTTTCAATATTTAGAATAAATCACTCAGAGATCCTCTGGAGAAATCTACTCAACAGCAATATATCATTGTGTGCTTGTGAACTGTTTGAGTTAAACATTAATGCGTTCAAAGAGACATTGATTCATTTATATTCTCTGATGGCGTCTCCTCTGACTCTAATAGACGTCTCCTCTTTGCGTGGACGCTCTTATACTTTCAGCACCTGTTACGTTGTGTTTATACGTTTTAACTAATGCCTTTACTTATCGGTAATAAAGGATTTACATAAGCCTTTAACAAGAACAACTTTTGGGTTGCAGAGTTGTGAATAATCTGATTAGCTGACTTAAATCCTCCTGATATGAAACTTGCTTTATCTTTATCTTTTTCTCTTCCATTCATCAGGAAGACGATTTGCAGAGACTTTGGACCAGAATTTGTTTATTTAATAACTTGTTGAGATTTACAGGTGTAGCCTTTAATTGGAACCGAGTCCTAAAAATGATCTCTTGGGTGTGCAGATGTACAGATTGATTAGCATCCAAACATAAAATACATTTAAGTTGATGATAGTGGTAGATAACCTTTAGCCTCGAACAGCCACTTGAGGCAGGAATAAACATCTTTACAGCCTAGTTTGGGTCTCTGTAGCTAATTTCCCCGTTCATGGACTGTACGGAGGGTGAATTTTTATATAATTTACCCACTCAAATCATATTAAGGCTTAAAGTTATGCATAATTAAGAGCGTGGCTGCTTTGATTGACAGGTGGGTGCCGTCACAGGCGGCTGGTTTCAGCTCCACCCACGCTCAACGTCTTAGCTTAGCTCATTTTTGGATTAGCTGGCAGGCGCTGCCAAGATGTCACATATACTACATCCATGTTTTATAGTCTATAGTGTGAACCGGATTCATGTAATCCATGCAGTGGCTGTCACACATCAGGAGGATTCTTCCTCTGGGGAACGTGAATTCACTAAGCGTCTGTCCAATCACGCTGCTAGCATGGCTGAAATGTAATTTTCTTCCATTACATATGTCCAGATGACGCACAGTAAGTCTGGCCCAGCTAATCATTCAGTCTTTGGTGTTGATCCTGATAATAAATGAGCCTGTTATTGTCATTTTGTCCTATAGAGCAGGAAACTGTTGCTATCGCGCCCTCAGCTATTCAGAAAAAGCAAACACAACAGGGTTCAGGGTCAGTGTATATATCTCACATAAAGAACTAATAACTGTGTGCAGGTCGGGGATGATTTATAATGGTCAAACGTGCGAGGAGGCGCAAATAGTGTCATCTGTGTCCTTGGACCGTGTGTGTGTGTGTGTATTATTAACACAGCTTGCGTCAGAGGTCGTAGGATTTGGATTCAGAAGCACCACTCGGTGTGTGAATGTTAAGCTCTCATGGTCAACCAAGGACGAAAAATCAGGCGTCACCGCCGTCTTTGTGATGTTTTTTTGTCTTGCTCATATTTTGTGTTCAAATAGACTCCCCCCCCCCCATAGCCTCTTCGTCAGTAGTGGATTTTTCAGAGACGCACGATAACATTGATTTTCTCTCAGTAAACTGACGTTCTCAGCTAAACATTTAACTCTGTGCCCGGCCGGTTAAATCAGCTCTTTCTGATGGAAATCACACCTTTAAGCAATTTCCTAAAGCAGACAGTTTGCATGATAATGACTGCCTTCTATTCATCAGTACATTTTCTATAGCTGTTCATCCTGTTCATGGTCACAAGGTGCTTCAGGCTTTGGCAGCATGCACTGACGGAGATGCAGGATGCCTAACTACTTTCTGTTGCGGTTATTTAGCGCAGAGTCGTGGGGGGAAAGGCACGCTGTTGATTGAAATTGAAACATTTATATAGTTTTAATTCCCCTTTTAAAGGGTTGAAGGGTGAATTCTGGGGTTCAGGTCGAGTCTGTTAATTTGATTTCTCTTTCTTGTACAACATAAGTTCGGAGGCCGCTTCGATTAGAAAGGTTAAAGTTTATCAGTCACTCAGCGGGACAATAAATCACGGAAAGAACAACATAGAGCATAATAGAAGGCAGCGATAGGGTTTTGTACAACAAGCAAGATAAGCAATTAATTTGAATTTTCCAGCCGTGTGATCATCTCGCTTAAACAGCTGCTAATCTTTAAAGAATTTCATTAGTTTTAATGTGGAAATTCGGCGTCAGGAGCTGTTAGAAATTATTCAAATCCTGGTGGGGAAATATTACAAAAATGGAAAACACCCAACAGAAATTGATAAGTGATGAAATATCCAGCAGCAGCTTCCAAGGAAACGTCTTTGTGGCGTCATCTTTCAGAAACTCATTTGAAGTCTAAACCCATTTACTGTGGAAAAACACTAATGGCGATAAATTAAGTCTGGAGTTTAGTTGCGGCTAAATCTCAGTGAGATCTGTTTGTGTTTCCCATCCTTTTAGTCAGGCTTGTGTGAATTTGGGAGGCATATATCCTCAGAGGAGATCTGATCGCAGCACTCTGTATTGATCTCACTTTTAGTGGAACCACAAACAGGCTGATGTTTCAGCTAATGTGCCTTTCACTGAGCCTAATGCTACAGGGATGTTTCCTCACTTTGGTTTGACAGCCTCTAATGTGCCAAATGTGAGTCCAGCATGATGAGCTCATTCGTTTGATTCATTAGTAATAAAACTTTGTGTTCTTTAGTAAAACACCAGCTGTCGAAACTTCTTCATTTTCTAGGAATCTGTTGTTTTTTTGGGCTGTCGTCGACACTGGTCCAGACTGAAATATCTCAGCTAAAGAAGGGATTGCAATCAGATTTGGTTCATGGTCCAAAATTTACATTTTTAACTCAGTAAGTTTTGGATAGATTGCTCTGAAATTTGATAAACACATGCATGTCCTCCTCAGGATGAGTGGTGATACCTTAATTTTTCTTCTAGCGCTTTCATCAGGTCAAATTTGTCCAATACTACCTGAAAACTAACGACTTTCCCATCAATTTTAGCCGTATTTTATGTTTAGTGTTAATCAGAAATATTTACATGTGAGCACCTCTTGGATATCTCTTCGAGCGATGTACTACAGCTGCGTTTAACACTGGGTGTGTGACGATACGTGTCAAATATTAAAACAACAATGGTGGTTGTTAAAGATGAACTGGAGACTATTTTTTCATTGGAGAACAAAGAACGACACTCACTGGAAAAGATCTTTTTTTGACTTGTATACAGTTCATTGATCTGATTGTTCGCTCGTGATAGATAGTGATAGACGGACGGTTCATCCGTTTTTCCTTCAACTTTTCTAATATTCTGTTTGTCTGATTCTGTGTGGTATTTATTCTGTCTGTCAGCCTGTAAGTTTTTTGTTTGTCGTACTTCCATCGCCCCCTGCTTCTGAGTCTGAATCATCTCTCTCAGCTCCTGTATTATATTTCGTCAAATCCCCCTCCACCTGCTGGCCTCCCTCTCTCTTTCTGCAGGTCTATAAATTTAGGCACAGGAGTCATGTTTGAGGAAGTAAACAACTCGAGGGCTGCCATGGGATCAGCGCTCAACAGGAACAGCCCACTCAGGAAGAAATTCTGATGCAATGTCCACCAAATGTCAACCGAACCTGTGCAGTCTTTCAAAGTTTGTGTCGCTGGCAGAGATACAGAAATCACTTCCAGCATGTTCTCTACAGGGAGGTGACAGTCGCTGGGATTCACCACTTATCTTCATCACTTGTAAGCTGTAATTAATTTAGCAGTAATGCAGTGATTCAAGTCAATAAATATACCTTTAAAGTCATTATGCAGTAATAAAACTACAGGTGCATGTCGGCCTTCCAACCTTTGTGCCTCCTGCAAATGACAACACATACACACAAAAAGAAAGCAGCAGCCAGCGATGGAAAAACAATAAGATGGATGTCTCTGTTTTTGTCTTCCCTTCTCTCTCTCTCTCCCTTTTACTCTTTCTCCCGCTCACTCTCTCTCTCTCTCTCTCTCCTTCCTCAGGGCCCACAGCTGAGAAGTGATACATGGCTCAGTAATAGTCTGAGCCCTGGGGAGAGCAGCTCTGTGGCCTTGGTAAGAGACTATCAACACACACACACCTTCACACCCAGTCACGCACAGCCAGTCACGAGAGCGCAGGCATACACACAGGAGTGCACAGGTTTGACTAATATGAGCTTCTGAAGGCTGATGCTAATATTTTCTCTCGGCGTGTTCTCATTTTTTTCCACCCTTATTTCAATTTTCCTGCCAGACGTCGAGACACGTTGAGTAGTTATGATTAATTCTTCTTGAAACAGCATTTAGATCTTCTGATTGAAAGAGAACTAGTTGAGGATCGTCGTATTTTTAAAGCAGCGTGATCGTGCATGAAAGGTTCCTCCATTCATTAGGAGGGAAACTTCTCTGTGTGTGTGTGTGTGGGATGCATTACTGCTTTTTAAGTTGAGAGAAACAGCGTGGTCAGAAGGCAATAGGACAGTAATGTGTTTACTGTGTTGTCTCTGTACTGCAGCACTTTGGATTTAACATGAAACAATGTGGGCAAAGCTTTCAGCTTTAACTGACGCTGTTTCATTTACATCAGTGAACCGTGCAGGAACCGCAGCCACTTTCATACCTCGCCTCCAACTCTCCTGAGCTAAAAGTAATCTTTCCATCCACTGTCCGCGCCTGCAGGAGGGTCTTAGCTTTTCCCTGCTCGCACTGGGTGAGAGACGGGGTACACCCTGGACGGGTTGCCAAGCTGATCGTAGAGTTTACACATGCAGACAGACAGACGTTCACACCTCGGCCAATTTAGCTGCTAATTAATCTGGACTGTGGACAGAGGGATGAAACTGGATCACACGCAGACTCAGGACAGACACGCAAACTCCAAACCTGGTTTCTTGGACAAATTATGTGCACTGTTAAGCTAAGACAGGTGTGTGACAACCACTGAGACAAATTTGCAGCTGTGTTGTGCTAGTAGCGGTTAATGTAGCCTCGAATCCTCAAGCAGAAATTAAGATCAGGCTGCAGAGCTCTCGTAAGATCACTTCTTTCTACCTCCACACGTCTAGAGGTCTCTCAAGACCTGTAAACAGACGCTGATGTCCTTTAATTCAGCTGAACTCTAATGTGCTAGAGTACAGAGACAAAGCAACAAAAAATGTGACACCATCCTGATGTTTTCTGACTCTACTGTTAGCAATCTACACACACACACACACACTGTGAGAAGAAAACAGACTCCACACATCGTGAACCGTTTTCCTTTTTTTCAAAGTTTAGACTTGGCCGACCTTTCTTGAGGCCGAGTCCTGGCCGTCTAACAGCAGGAGGCAGTTCTGGGTGAGTAACGGCGCATCTTTTTTCTCACCTCTGAAAGATTTGAGGAGACAAGAAACGACACTCTCACACACGCCATTTCTGTCTGGAGACTGTTCAGATGTAAGAGGAGAGCTGAGGACACCAGCGCCAGTGTCTTTTATATTCAGTCACAGTGGCTTTCAGCAAAATGGGAAAATAGATTAAAGTGTGCAGAAATGGTGGCAGCATTAAAAAAAAGAGAGAGAGAGAAAGAAAAGATAATAGCATATTACCTGATCCCCATCTTTCCGTACCGGCACAGCATCCACTGCTGGAGAGGCAAAGAGAGAAACAGAGAGGCATAAATTTAAGATAATTTCATTATCACAGGTGCTTCAGTTGCTGCAGGTAGCAAACCATGTGCAGGAAACACAGAGGAAAGCAAACAGAAAATATCAGCCCAGAATACTTAAATGCTTTGTCTCAACCATCCGTGATGGGAGAGGGCAAGCGAGGGAAGGAGAAGCGAGGAAGATAGAGGAGTGAGCGAAGAACACTGACAGAAAGAGGTAGAGGGGAGATAACAGTATGTCAGACTGATGCAGCCTTCAACATGCTCGCTGAGGGAAAATGACAACGCTGTCCAGTATTTCTCTCTCTCACACACACACACACACACACCGTGCTAAAATTAGATCAATTATCCATGCCAAGCTTTGGCGCACAGAGGGCACGACCAGTATGAGTCACGAAGGCCAGAGATGATTCTGAAATATTTGAGAATGATGAAAGGGGAAGCCGTTCTGCTAGTTATCATCATAAATAATCGAGTGCTACTTTAATAATTTAGCGCTAATAGAAAAGCAAACAGAGGCTGACCAGAAAAACCTGAAAGACCACGAGGTTGACCTTAATCAGATTATCAGGTGCATGCTGTGAGCGCACTAAAATAAAAGCCATCAAAAGGACAATATGTAAGATTCATTCAGCATTTTTAGCTTGGCCAACGTTCAGCAGTTTTCCTTGTTGGCTTTGTACAGTCAGTATTCAGTGACGTATCAAAGAGGCGGTTTAACTTAATGTTTGTCATGCTGATCAAAGAAACGTGACGATTGAAGAGATTTACTGATTCACTGTAAGTCCGTTTCCATCAACCTGCACAGCCGGGTCGATCTCATCCAATTTTCTGTGTCATACACGGGGAGATGACCCGTCGTTAGTCCGCCCTACAGAGCTCTGATTTGCTTGATTGATTTTCCAACTGGGGAAACATCTTAACGAGCAGCGGACCTACGATTTATTTGAATCTCTGAGACGTGAGCAGCAATTTAGAGCTTTGCGTTCCGACTCCAGTAATGCTAAATACTATAAAAAGATTTGATTTTCTTCTATAAATTGTTGGTGATTGTTGTTACATGAGCTGTAGAATCACATCCTTCCCTCAATTTACTTAATTCATTCCCTCTACAAGAAAAGCTACAATTACTGTAGCAGTAGGAGCTGAGGTTACAGGCTGTTAGCTGTTATCATTTCAAATTAATATTAAGTTATCGCAGTCACTTCCAACTGTCCTTATTCTCTTTGCAGATGCACATGAGTTTCAGTTTGTGGATGTACTTCTGCGTTCTTTTATCTGTGACATCTTTTATGTATTTTAGCGGGATAACAATTAATCTGCGTGCACGAATTATGAAAAATCCGAGGCAAAGTGAAGCCGTCACTTTACTTCTCTGTCGCCAAGCTCACAATGAGCGAGCAGCACTTTTATTATAGATGGTGCAGACAGATGGTTAGTTCTGCACAGTCTGGAGAAAATGACACCAGGATTAGTGCGCTGTGTGTTAGCCGCGGAGAGATAATGAGTAGGCGTTGGTGGTGGCTCAGACAGTAGAGCGGTTTAAGGTCACTGGATTCTTTAAAACGAGCAGGAAAAGTCAGAAGAAGAAGGAGAGCAACTGAAGATCATTTAATGAGAGGGAAACTGAATATGTGAGCAGGAATACTTAGTCAGTCGTAGAAACAACGTTCAGCTCAGTTGCATAACGTTCTTCATATTGATTTGCCTGGGTTTGACTCTGTTATTGATCGTTATAATCTGCAATGAAAGTGAAAATCTAAAGCCAGCAGTGTGCAGAAAGGGTATCAGCATCGCCTGTAATGCTTATGTTTCACTGCTGGCAGTTAAAACTGAGAAGCTGTAAACCAAAGTCTGTTCATTATCACCAGAGATGACAGACTGCACAGACACTGATCGACGCAGATAATCAGAAATATGAATAAGTCTTTGGTGACATCTCTCCCACTCTGTCTGGTCACCTGCTCCAGGTATGATTCATCACCCTTGGGACGGTTGTCAGCTGATGGTTCACCTGTTCATCCTGATGGCTATTTAAACCGTCAGCTCATTATCTGTCTCACTTCCAGCTGACATCCACCTTGTATTTTTCTCTCTTTGAGCACCTACACGGCACGTAGCTCACACATCCATGCAGTTAGTGCTATAAAAAATAATATACGTTGTCACTGGTGATAAATCTATGAACTTTTCTTATCTCAGTAATAAATGGTTTAATTAAAATGTCAAAAAAGAAATGCACAAAACAGGTATTGTAATCGAATTATAATGACACAAAAAGAGAAAATCTGAAACACTTTTGAGAAGCAAGGTCGCGTCATTAATCACTTAAAAAACTGGTTGTCAAACTGAGATACAAGTATCGCTGTGAGTCATGAGCTCCTTTGAGTGATACGTGGAGGAATCTTAATTTAAAAAAATAAAATTTTTAAAAATACTTTGAGATCTTCTAAAGCTTTGTTCCATCATCCAGCTAAACAAAAACAGGATATGACTCATCACCAAAACACTCATAAACAATCAGATGCTTTCTTCTTTGATTCATTTTATCACATTGAGATGAGTAAAACTGAAATCTCTGTCCAGCGTAACACACAGCCAGCCCTAAAATTAGATTAATTATCCCCACCATGGTTTGGCACAGGGGGGCACGACCAGTCAGCAAGGCCTGAGAAGTTGAAGGATATTAGATTTAAGTGGCGATGAAAGGAAGGGGCCTCTTCCCTGTTAACACAAATTATAACCTGCGTCTCCAACATCTCGTGTTAAGAACTAAGATAAAACGCTCCTCGGCCTCCCCGCAGCTCCTGTTGGATCCGAAACGCCGCAGGAGACACTAAAATACTTAACGTCGAGTGCGATGAAATTAGTCCAACTTCAGCTACAAATGACAGAAGTCAAGATAAGGGTGCTCGTGTAGAAAATTGCTTAAGTTGTTGAATATCACTCCAAGATTGTTTCAAGAGGGAATAATCTTGAGCTTTCCACGATCTCATCAGTTCATTGTTCAAAGCTTAAAAATCCTGCTTCAGCCCGTCACCTCTGTCTCGTCTCACTTTTGATGAAAGGCTGATTGAAGTGGATTTAACAGCTGAAATCAATAAGGCGGCCTGGACTCACTTATCAGTCTGCTTTGCGCTAAGAGCCGATATTTCTTATGTATTGTATTCTCAACATATGGCCCAACATCCACGTCGATGCCGTCCCCCCCCACTGAAGGGAGGGCCGCTGATCGACAGCACCTAAAAATACCCCAGCCTTCATACTGCCTTCAATGGAGACTTAAGCTTTCCATCCAAATCAATATCAATAAAACCCTTCTAGGCAAAAGGTGGAGAGGGTAGGAGAGGGGGGTGGAGTTGTCGTCACTGTTCAGGGGTGGAAGATACAGTTTGGAGACGCACTTCATCTCGAGGGACGAGAAATGACAGCTCTGGAGCAGAGTCGCTCCGAGCAGTCGAAAAGAAACCGCTGTTGTGCTAACTTGATATTAAAATGCTGTGTGCTCAAATGACTTATATTAAACTTAAAAGCTGCTAGCGTCTAAAAATGTGTCCACATGGGAAAAACTCTTTGCATTTCTGGCCCTATGTTGTTGTTGCTAAGTGATAACAGACTAAATGTCCTATTACATCCACTGCTATTACAGATAACAGTGAGGCTGCTCCGCCGTGATATGTTTTCTGTTCACCAGGCGGGTTATTATATTTTTCCCAAGGGGGAGTCCTCCTGGGTAAAACCACGGCTGTGTTTGAGACATCAGCAACAGTAGACGTTTCGGTTTCCCTGAATCAAAGAGCGGGAGCTTCTCTCCTAAGTTGCCAGTTAGGGCTAACATCAATAACAGAGAAATCCATCAGCACGGCGGATAAACAGAGACAGCAACAGACACAGGAAAAAATGCAGACGCGAGACACGGCGGCTGCTTTTTAATTCGCTGTCTTGTACCTGTAGAGATTGTTAAACTTGCTTATTATTAAGCGTGAACACACTGACTCATCATCTGAGTTAGCAAATCCATTGCACAAGCATTAGCATATAAAATTATGGCCAAACTTTCCAACAATCATCTCTTCACACATCCAGAAGACACTGAGCAACAATGTGCTGCGTTTGTGTCCATCTATGAAGTCCAGTATTCACTCCTTTTTGGTCTCTACCAAGTATATCAGGAAAAAAATGGCTTGTTAGCTTCTAAACGCTCATCTCATCTCTCTTATCGTGCCTATCTGCTGTTTGGTTGCAATTAGCGTTTTTTTTTGTTTATCTCTGAAAACAGCTGCAGACTGTTGCTGAAGTTTTCGGTCTTTGCACACACATGAGGTGATCTACAGCCGCACATTTATACCATGCAGATATCCGTCAGGCGTGAGCCTGTACTTTGGGTGAAGGACAACGTTTCAGTGTGCGGAGCGAGTCGAGCGGACTTATTCGACTTTGTCAGACATGTTCCCTCTTTCTTGGTGTTAATGAAAGGAATGCAGTCTTAGTCATGACTCTGCTCTCTGTGAGTACATTTGAGATTCGACCCAGGGGATCCTGGAGGCCATTCACTCCACACAACACACCCACCCACACGCATGGAGGCACATACAAACTCCTTCACATACACAATCATGGCAGCGACACACACACACACCCACACACACACACACACACACACACACACACACACACACTGGAGACCTCTGGAGTTGATGGAGCTCTCTGCCGGAGCCACGGGGGAGGAAGGAGTGGGTGAGAGAGCCGCAGAGGGAAGCTGAAGGCTCTCGAAAAAAACAGAGAGGGGGAAAATTTTGAAGAGGGGACGGATGAACAAAACCCAGAGATTGATCGGAGCTCAAAACCGCAGGGCAGAGGGTACGTCGAGGAGAGAACAGCAAGTGCTGCTGGGAAAATAAGATAAAGCTAAAAGCTGTAAAGATAAGAAAAGAAGACGGAGCGGGAGAAGAGAGAAGAAACTAAAGGAGGGAACAAGCTGGATTCCACCTGGTGATGCAAAAACAAGCAAAAATAATTTAATTTTCAGAAATATATTTTGAATTTTTGTGTAGGTTACACACCTGACACCAACTACAATGAAAAGTCTGTTAGATGTTTTTAAAATTTGTCCAAAGGTTCTTCATACACGACACCGAGCGAGTTGTTGCCCTAAGCGAAGTAGTCCAAGTATCTCCGGGTCGTGTTCACCACTAAAGTGAAAATGTAGCGCGGGCTGGCCGATTGCTGTACCTGACTGTAGTGAGGAAGAGGGAGCTGAGCTGGAAGACAAACAGTGCAACTACGTTCATATCGCCGATACGTGCGGCTGAAATGAGCTTCCTGCGTGAAGTGGCCGGGCTCAACCTTAGCAATAGGGTGAGCTGGTGAGCATCTGATTAGGATGCCTCCTGGGCACCTTCGTTTTGAGGTGTCCGGGCACGTTCAACTGGTAGCAGACCCAGAACACGCTGGAGAGACTACACTGTCCGTTAACACCCTATTAAACCTGCTGCCACCAGGTCCAGATCCCGGATAAGCAGAAGGAGAAAGATGGATGGACGGACATCCTGAGCCTTTATTTGTCTGCTATTGTTTGCATGCAGATCTAAGAGAAGTGAAACAAAACGTCAGTAAGAGGAGAGACTGTCTGAAAAAGTGCCGACGGTGGCATCCTCTAAAACAGCAGCTGTTTGGACTAATAAGTGTAAGTACAAACAGCTAGCAGTATCACTGATCGCTCAGTTGCCATTTGATGGACATTTACCCAGAGTTCCCTGCAGTACCTGGAGGAAATGCAGCCTACTTCACAGTCATTACTGTCACTCAGCATTAGGCGACCTAATGACCATTTACACTCTTAACTCTGGATGACTTCTTTATCATTTTTGTCTGAGTCATCATCAGTGACATTTCATTTTAATTTGATTTTGACTCTTTTTATGATCACTGTTCTTTGCTGCACTGCACTTCCCAGAGGTCTCCTGTCAATCAAACCGTCTCCTTTCAAAGACTGAAGATTCAATTTCCATAGCTGGTTTCCGAACGGGAACGTTAACAATTAGCCGGTGAAGAGGGAGCAGCGTATAACGGCGGGTTTATCAGAACAATGGGTCGAATGATTGTATCTGATGACGTGAAAGGGTCGGTCACATTCTCACAAACACACAAAGAACATCGAAACACTCTGGATTTGTCATCTTCCCATACTTGCAGACCTTCGAGATTTACCAAACGTGTGAACACGTCCTCGTATGTCGGCACCCGATGAGCGTCATGAGCCGTAATGTTCAACATGGTCACAAAGGCACAATACAACACTGGTGGCAAAAACATGAAAATTTCTAAATTTCATTATCCGTTAATTGGGATGCATCGATTGGGAAATCCTGGGCTGACGCCACACATTGTTATCTGTGTGCAATTCATGCCAGTGCTGGTAAACAGAGGTGATTATTTCTCCAATATCCAAGCTGAAAACAACCAACACGACGTTTAGGCAGCTGAAATATGATGCGATACAACAGATTAAGATAGACGATGCTACCGATGTTCCTCCAATAACTCTGTCCAAAGCTCCAAAATGTTCAGTTAAAATATTCACAAACCCTCAAAGCTGAGCGTTGAAAACAACAAATCAATTATTAAAACTGTAGCAGATAAATTTTCTGTGGATCGACTAAATTCTAATCAAACCACGTAACTTCTTGTGCAGCTGAGGATTTTCCCCACAAATGAGTGTTGGGGGTCCTTTGTAATTATGCGACTGATTATACGGCCGTGACACTTGGCATCATCTCTGATGTGAGACATGCTAATTCTGAGTCTGATTCTGAACCGTGTTTTCTGAGGCTGCAGTGTAATGTTTGCCTGTCAGACTGCGAAACACACACACACAGCTCCGAGCTCCTGTGGTTTGGTACAGTATGTGTGAGGCTACTGACCTTTGAGGAAAAGGTCGTGTCTGTTTGTGCACGTAACCAAAGAGTCTGCGGTCGAGTCAAACGAAAACAAAGGACCCTCCGATAGAAAAGGGAAGGCCTGCTTCTTCATGACCTTATATGTTATTTATAGAAGGTTTAAAATAGTTAAGAGCTGCGATTTCCATTAATATTATAATTATAAACCAAAACATCTGTTGTTCTTGTTATTTTGAAGATGCCATGTTCACTTCAAACAGGTGGTAAATTTCTGTGTATGGTACTTTATTGTGATACAGTGAAGTGTCATCCATTACTCTGCACAGAAGTAATTGACAGTAATAAATCAAAGTAACCAAGAAAACAGAACAAATTTAACATTTAATCTCAAACAAACAAAGGAAACAAACTTTCAAAAGATGCAAATTAGTTTCTAAACTTCGCTTCATACACTGCGTAATTAAAACGAGGCAGGTAAGGCTTCCTTTGCAACGTTTCCTTCGGTTTTTGATGTCCTTAAAAAGCCTCGTGCCTGCTACATTTTCCTCGGGCTATCTTTCAGTAGTCTGAAGATTACAAGGCCATCGGTGTAGATGTTGGAGCTGCACAGTCTAATCTGTTTGGCAACAAAGCAGAAGGTCTCAGGAAAAACGAATCTGAGACATCAAAGTATGACAGAGAAGAGCTGCCTGCCAAATGGCCTGCTCGAGCTGCACGCTGCGTTTAGCCAGGAACAGACTACCTCAGTCAATCTGCTAGATAGTTTTGGGAATGTAGTTATGTTTTTTTTTTTACTTTGAATCCAATGAAATATATTCACACTACTCTGAAAGAGAGAGCCAGAGAGGGATTTAGGATACTTTATTTAATCTGTCTTCAAAGCTTCACCAGCCAAGATATTTATGTAGAAATACACCGGTTTTATCAGCATTAAACATGAAGAGGAGCAGCAATATAGACCGTCCCGTCTCCACTCTGCAGACTGAAAAAAACATTCTGCTTTCAAGAGCTGTGTTGTCATTTCTCAGCTCGCAGGAAAAATACAGCAAACTGTCTTCTGATTGTCCACAAAATAAATGATCTGTTTCCTCTCATATCTTTCAGCGCTCCAACAAACGTTCATTATTCATTCATCTTAGACTGTTTGACAGCATCAGTCATTTTAGCAAATGCCCCAACACAACATTTGTTTACGTTTCAGCGACAAAGCCCTCGAGTGGCTGTAGTAATTATGACTCTTGTCTGTCAGGAGGAAACTGTATCATGCAGGATCGGGTGGGGGGGTCAACAAACACTGGATGTTGATGGAGCTGCTTCCCATCTTCTACTCAAAGTTAATGTAAATTTTTAACCTAAGCAACCATGACCATGTCGAGCTTTTATTTTTGCAGCATTGATTGATTGATTGACACTTACAGAGGATGTTGTCCTGCTGATAGATCAGAAAACATAAAGTATGTGTCATTCTGAAGGTCAGTTACAAACAGTGTATTTAGTGACTCACTATCTTTTGCTCCTACCAGGGTAGCTAGAGACTTAGGAGTCATGATCAATGTCCAACTGACCTCTGATCACACTGCCTCATTTGCACCTTACAACATAAGAAAAATCAGGTCTTACCTGACTCAATATGCTACCCAGCTCTTGATACAGGCTGTGGTTATCTCGCCCTTCAGACCAGCCTCCCAGCCTGCACAGTGAAACCCGTTGAGGTGATTCAGCAGCAGCTCGCCTCCAATCAACCCAGAAAGCCATGTTAACCCGCCGCTCATCGAGCTCTGCTGGCTACCTGTAGCCGCCCACGTTAAATTCAAAACACTAATCCTTGACTACAAAGTAGTCTCCGGTTCTGCACCCACCTACTTAAATGTCCTTCAAACATATGTTACCTCCTCCAATGAATGACGCCTGGCTCTGCCATCCGTACGCTCGGAGCAATCCAAACGTTGGTGGAACGTGCTACCAGATCAGGGGCGTCCCTCTCTACCTTCACAAACCTCCTGAAGACCTCCAGCTCTCCAGGACCTTTGTTGTAGGTTGCTTTGGATGAAAACATCAGCTAAATGACGTCATAACTTCTCAGTGCCAGGATGTTTCTTTGTTTTGTGCAACCAACACTGAAAGGCACAGATACACCATCTACATGATATAAAACAGAGGAGGTCGCAGGTGCTCAGCTGTTAAGATTGCACTGTTTCAGCCCATTGCTCGGTTTTCTGTTTTAATAAACATAAACGTCCTTGCTTTCATTTGGGTACAAAATTAGTCCCATTTAACTTTGCAGGTCGGTTAAGTAAAAAGAAAGCAATAAAAGGGAAAACACAGGAGGACGGTGAAAGGCCGCGGGGTGGGAGGGGGTGAAGAGACTGAAAGGGGAGATTTGTGGTAGAAAACGTGTTCCATTTAAAGCACCACCTTGCATTAACTGCTCCACCAGGACTAATAAAGCTGCATTACTGCACCACAGGGACACAGGTGGGAGAGGGAACAGGGAATAAAGGAAGGCAAGAGAGATGAGACGGAGGGAAGGAATGAGTCGAAGAGTTGGTTAAATGAGGAGGAGAAGAGGAATTCATTGCTTAGGCAGTAAAAAAAGAAGAGAATATAGAGAGATACGGAGGGCGAAGGAGGTGAATGGAGGGTTAAGTAGGAAGATGATCAGCAGGGCGGAAAAGAGGAAGCTGCCACAGACAAGTTATTTCCACAACATGCTACACATGAATACATAAACACACATGCACCTGCACACACTCCCACACACACACACACACATATTTCTAAAAGAGTGACTAAGGGAGGGTGGCATTGTGGGACACTGCAACAATAGGTCCTGACAGCTCTCTCTGGCAGACCATCGCCTGTCTGCTGCCATCGCTCTGGGCACTGGGTGTGTATGTTTGTGTGTGTGTGTGCGCGAGCGAGGTGACACGCGGCCCCGTGACAGTGATCCGAAGTGAAGTCTGGAGTCTGACTCACCTCCGCTTCAGCGGCGGACGCTCTGAGCCGACACCAAACACTAAGGGAGTCCTGCTCACTACGGCTTGTCGGGGTAATACCTTCATCCATCCGTCCGTCCATTCGTCTGGTTCTTTGTGTGTGTGTGTGTGTGTGTAGCATTTTCTATGTTGTCTTGGGCCACCCCAAATTCCCTCGAGCTTCTGGGAGGTTTCTGTTTGGTACTTGATGTCCTTCATGATTCAATCAAAGACACAATGTTCCTTCTCTTTTCTGTGCTCCTATTTTATGTCCTCAAAAGAAAGAAATACTTGTATTTTCATTTTTCTTTAACTGTTGAGATGAAGAGCACACTACCGCCAACTAATAGAGCACATTAGTTATCCAGATAACTTTAACTGCTACTGTAGCCATCCGATTAGCTGACTCTTGGAGCTCAGAGTGTTGGTGTTTACATCTCTAGTAACATCACAGAAGCTTTGGACTGCCAGCGTCTCGAGCTCCCGGTCTGTTAGCAGTGGTTCAAGTAGCTAACCGCAAACATTAACAACAAGTAAAGCTAGATGTCCCTCTGATAATCACCTAGAGAAGCCAGAGGACGCCCGAGGACGTCAGAGGGAAACCCAGAAAATGTGTAACTTTACTTCACAATCGAAACAAACAGTAACTTGAAGAGTAATCCTGACCAAAGGGCTTGAATTCCTGCCTTCATAGGCCTGCTCAGTTCTACCATGTCTAGAACTATTGAGCTATTATAATAACGTTTACACACGTTTGTGCTTTGGCCACGTTTAATCAGAACATCCAACATTGTAACGTCATATATGGGACATAACAGGCATGCTGCAGCTAGACCGAATTAGAACCGTGTCCCTAGGAGACACAAAAACATGGAAAAAGAAGGTCCATGTTGAAAAGTGAAGTTAACCTTTAAGATGAACAGTGAGCTACATCGCATCTACCTTCAAATAAATGTCCCCCAAAATACTTTGACTGTGAATGCTGTCCTGCGGTATTTTTGGTCCAGACTCTAATAAAATTTTCATACAGACGGTGTCTCTAAAAAGCTGAACCGTGTTCCTGTGCCTTGAGTCTATATACTAAAATATACCTGCATGCACTGGATAGTAAAACAGGAGCATGAAGCTCCGATGTACAGCTACATCTTCACACTTACAGTTTGACCACAATGGCTCGTGTGCCAATTCCCGGTCAGTCGCGGTCACTGCCGCGTTAGAGCTCACACCTCCGATAACGTTGTTTGGTGTGAGATTCTCAGCTGTGCAGAGTAACACACAAATGCTAAGCTCTGTGCTGGCTCCCAGTTCTACCTCTGTAATGTGATTTTGTCTTGTACGGTCTTCTTAGCGTGAGGTACTGTACTGTAAATACATCTTCACACCCATGGGGAAGATGCAGTTTAAGGAAATTTGTCTTCCTAAGTTGATGCTTCAGCCCGCTGTGCAGCCTTCCCTGAGGCACGCTGTAATTCTGTTTCTTAAAGTCACCCCCAACAAAAAAAACAGTAAAGCTTTAGCCAGGCGAGCAGCTTAAGAAGACTCAGAGAAGCATGCTGATGGCTGAGCAGTTTTGTGGGGTTTCTATTAAACAAAGACTGCTTCCCAATGTGGGTTATATTGCAGGAGACAAGGGGCAACTTTGCAACACTTGTTTGTTTCAATATGACGATGCTCTCGTGCACAAAACCAGCTCCGATGAATTTTCCCAGTTTAGTGTGAAAGAACTTACAGAGCCTCGAGTTTGCATTCAACTTTCCCGTTGTGCATCAGTTTGACGGACACGGTCGTAAATCTTGTAAAGATAATGAGACAAACATAACCTGTTTAACATCATTAAAAACAACCCGACAACATTAAACATGTGCAGAACTTACAGATTCTGCATTTCTAAAGGCATCGAGAGAAAAGACGAACATCGGTCACTTTTGATGTCGACACCGCTCGTAGATGAATGATTTTTTACCTCCTTGCTGCCACTCGCTTCCCCCTTAACATTAGCTGCCGCTGGCTGATAAATGTTATCAGCATTACTTGCTTGTCCTTCATCCTCTAACGCATAAATCCCTCATTTTCCGCCTCATTTGTCATCCAACATTTCTTCCGTCTTTCTACAGAAACTTGAGACGCATTGCTTGGGCGACATTTTGCGATCGCCGGGTTAGACAACGAGGTCGTGCATGAGATCGACGACAACTTCTAAACAATCGCTAATTAATGAGCACAGTCACCACCAACTTTACAGAAGAGAGGAGGTGGTTGCAGCAGCGGATAAATGAGTCTGGAATGAGATGTTAAGCAGTGACATGGGTGTAATGTTCAGGTGTCTGCACAGTGTTGGAGTGCATCGTTTAGTTACAGGCAGCTTTTCTTCCTTAAATAAGATAAATGGATTTTTCATTGTGAAGCTGCTGGATATTGAATAGTTCTCTCTCTCTCGCTGCCCTTCAGGTCAGAGATGCTCATGGCCACCTGTCAATCAAATTATTGACCAGTCGCCTCACTCTGTGAATCCGTCACCTTCTGACTCGCTTGCACGATCACACAATCCATCTCCAAGTGTGTGTGCATATATGTGTTTGTCTACACACACACACACACACTTAGTACACAGGGCATCCATCAGTCGGTGCGTCAGCAGAGATAACACAGTCAATATTTTGGAGTCGGGGAGGGAGGAGGGTTTTCCTGTGTAAGGTGATACCTCAAACGCACCTGACGGAGGAGAACAAACACACCGGAGTGTTAAATTGTTTAACTGGAAAGCAGCTTTTGGAGAATATCTGAATCCTGTCAGAGAAGATCAGAGCTTTGTACGGAAGACGAATGGGTTTAAAGTTTTAGTTTGTCTCTGCCTCTGTCTGTGAGTTATGCACAGTTCATTGTGTTGTTGTAGAGCCATCAATATGTGGAAAACCATTTCAGAATTCATACTTCTGTTCTAAATCGTGGTGATATTTCTCTTGTAAAAAATCGCACAAAAAGACCAACATTGATTCTACAAAGCTCCACAGGAGTACCACACTAGTGCACTGTGTACAGGGGCGTACATAAATACTTATTTTCTTTGTTATTTTTATCATATAAAGACGCTAGAACATGTATGCTTACGTTGCCCAATGTCAAGTCTTGTCTAGTTGGTCATGTGACGACACAATACAACATACTGCAGCCCTTCATAACTACGTTACAGCGCTTACTGGTTAACATGTTCCTTCATTACACACACACATTGTACTTTATTTTGTCTCAGTCATACAGTATACACACCGTCCTGCTGCCACAAACAGTCAAACAGAGCACCAGATGTGGATTAATCCGCCACTGAAAATAGTCCTAAATATTCTTTCCTAAGAAAATGAAACCATATTTCTGAGGTTTTTAAGAGATTTACACCTTTACTAGGAACCGATGAGCTCGACTAATATATTGTTAGTTTTGGTCTTATCATGGGATTGGTTGACAATAAGAAGAACACAGAATAACACCGACCTTATCCTTCAATGTAAAAAAGCTATTTATGTTATGATACCTAGAAAAAATATACAGTGGATGATCTTTCCTGTTTGGATAGATCCATTTTGAATCCAGGAGAAGAGAAGGGAGCTTTTGTGGCGCTATTCATACCAAAAAAAACGACCCGTTCCTGTCTGGTCCGTGCAAGAACTCTCCTCTAACTTTGAAGCCTAGTTTGCAGTTTTTGCAAACTCCCAGTCAAGTGGGACTGAATCTCCTTGTCAGGAGGTAATAAGTGATAAACAGACCAGGCCGTATGACCGAGCGAGACACTTCTATGTTATCAAGTCATGTGGACAGCCAATAGAGACACTTGATTTTTATAAAAGGACAGCGTGTGCTGGGACAGATTCCAGCCCCACTGACCTTGCAGAGGGTAAGTGGGTTAAGACCATTAATTAATGAACGTGTGAGGGCAGTTTTTGGTTGCTGAAACCTGCAACGGAGGCAAAACTTTATCCCCACTCTCTAAATTTAGATGCATAAATCTTATGGATGTCGTGCAATTTGCTTAAAGAAATTCAGTCAAAACTCAGAGCAGAGTTAAATGCGACCTACTTCAACTTTTTCATTTCAGTTCACAGACCAGCTGAGTCAGTAAACACGAGCTGTGTGCGGTTCACTGACATCTCCTAATGGGAATTTTGAGTATTGAAATTCGAGCAGTTTCGTCTGAATGCCATTTAGAAAATTGTGAAATTGCCTGATTGCCTTCCAAGCTGCTTGTCACATCTCTACTAAAAATTCATGTGGCCCTGACAGCTTCAGGCTTCCATGTGGAGAACCCGGAGCCGGGACGTGTACACAGAGAGGCATTATGATGCAAATTCAGAGGTGAAAACTGGAAAACGAGCGACTCCGAAAAAAGACAAGCCTGAAGGAAACATCACCTCCCTTTTCCATTACTGCTCTAATCGATTTGGCTAAAAATAAAACCAGCAGGACTCCTCTCTGATCGCACTGCATTCACACATGACCACACAGGCCAAGTGTCACATCAAACGCGACTTGCATTATCCAGCCCTGCGTTTATTTATGTGGAAATCGAGCTGCTGTCTGCCAAACCGTGAGCCTGTCCTTTACTCTTCGGTCGGAGCGTCTCTTTCTGTCGCTGTTTTCCTGCCAACTGATACACGGAAGCCAAAACAATACTACACTTACAGACGGATAAGATTACAACTCGGATGGTGCAAACATTGGCAAACAAACGGCTGTATAATGTATAGATTTCATTATTAACACAGACAGTAAATCTGTACACGGTCATGAGGCGAGTTTAACTTTAATACAGCAGTTTTTATATTTACGCGTCATTGGAGCTTTTGGTCTGATGCACCATTCAGCACTATGAGCATGTGAAACTGTGGTTGAACAGCCAACCTCAGTGACACAGCAATATTACTGCTCATTGAGCCATCCAATGCTGTATAATGACCATGGTGAAGCAGGAAATCTGTTAATTAAGGGCTCCAGGATTGAAACGTGAACGAAATGTTCAAGATTTTCACTCAAAGGTGACCGAGTTCTGTTTATTTTAAAAGCTCCTCCTGGTAAAATACTAAAAAGTACAAATGTTCAAATGATTTACAGAACTTATGGTTCATTAGGGTGCTTTATGTACAGAATATAATATGCTTAACTTTATTATTGTTAGTATAATCATCTGAAAATAAGACGTTACCTCAGAATGAGCCTTTAATATATCTACAGTCAAACTTAACACTGTCCCATAAGTGTGTGATTTAGTGGCAACTAGCTGTGTAGTTGCTGACTGCATCCCCGTCACCTCACCCTCTCCTTCCTAGTGGCGTCGCAATAAACCAGCACAGCCGATAATCGTCATATTTAATATGATAATATAAAGTACATTATTTGGCGCCTCTTGAATCATTTCTGGTTGCTAGGATTAAAGTTGGGTGTAGTTTATTTGCCAACAAAAAGAGACAAACATACAGTAAAAGATAAATTTGACTGATGGCATTGAAATATCAGTCATTTTCCTTAATATGATTGTCTCAGTTTGAGCCGTCTTGGGTGGATTTATGTCCGCTATCATCTTTGAAGTCACTTTATATTTATTTTTGCAGCATCTGAAGTTTGTCTTGCATCCATCAAAATATCTAAACTTCTTCTTTTGCTCTCCACAAACCTCCACCCTCTGCTACTAAAAGCTTTACTATATTCACTAGACAATCGCTAACTTTATCTGATGTTTGGTCCTGGCCACCAAACGTACAGCAGATTTTTTAAAAACTTTTCACAGCTACAGCTACTTGCTGAATTATTTTGTGTTTTGTGGAAGCTGAGAGCAGCGAGAGTGAACAAAAACAGTAAAGTCGCGTGCTGCAAAGCCAAAACAATCAGCTGAAAGACACAAAATCACATCACACAAAGTAAAGGCATCTAACTTTACAGCAGTTGAATTCTACAGTGTCTTTAGTTGAAGATTACCAAGACTAGTGAGCAGTCTACTATAAACTGCAAACTTCAGTGTGAAGCAGATAAATAGAGACCGAACCATGAAGACGAGCAAAGAACAGAAACTCCAGTTTCATAGTAACACTCTGAACAACAGCACCAAAGAGATTCACAACGCCCCGACTGTGAAACAGTGACACCTGCTATTAGACCCTCAGAGAGAACAACCAGTCCCACTGCGCTGCACCGTACGACCTTGTGCTTCTTTCCAGCGTGCCCGCGTCTCTTTTTTTAAAAAACACAAAAAGATGCATTGGCGTTGAATGAAACCCCGTCTCAATGCGATGCCCGACCACCACCTCATGGCTTGTTTTGCAGCGTCCAACTCCAGCTGCACTCGCTACGTCAGTACAATTATTGTAAACAAGGCAAACAGCAGCAGTGAAGAAGACACGCAGCCTCAGACAACCTCTGTGCCGCTCTGCCCATTGTCAGCCTCTGCCTCGGATTTGGAGGGAGATCTGTTGGACTGAAAACAGTTGCTAGAAGCTGTTCTTCCGGACAAAAAGGCTTAGAAGGAAAGAAACGGCAATGACAAAATCATCTCCAACATGTTTATTGTACCGAGGCTGTGCGAGCTCAGTGCACTGCAGCTGAAGAAAACATTTTACTGTTGACGATGTCAACGTCAGAGAATCGTTTATGAACGCCTGGTTTTCTCTATCATCTCTATAACGCCGCTTTAAGCACTTAAACTGAACATAAACAATGGAATTATATTGTAGTGGTGCCTGTAGGGGGTGCTGCAATGTTGGCAGCCCTAGTGTTAAATGATGTTTTGAGCCACGATCAGGCCCTGCAGTGGGTATCAGACTGTGGCGTCACAAATCTGCTGAGCCCTCTGACAGGCGACACCATTCTCTAACCCTGACCTAACGTACCTGCGAGCTGCCTTTGAATCCTTCACTCACCTAAGCAAAGCGCAGATACTCGGCCTCTGAATGCCACGGACCCCGCTCGGCTGGATCCCGTCATTCATACCTTTCAAGGCTAGAGAAAGAGAGCCTCCAGACCAACGAAGGAGTGTAAATGAGTGATTGACAGAGTGCAGTCAGAACCAGTCTGCACTGACCTGACACACCTGTTCATAAGACCGTCTGATGTGCAAGAGCTTTGAAGTAATTGTTCCCTTTCAACACTGAAATTACCCCATTTTGTCAAACGGTGCCTCGAAGCAGCTACATCAAGTTTCCCGATATGACGAATCCTGAGACGTTAGCCATCGAACAGATATATTTAGGCACAGTCTAGACTCAGCTGCATTGCAGTACAGATTTTGTTTCCCAGGTAAAGCAGTCTTAAATCTCTCTCTCCGCACAGTGGATGTGAAAAGGCCCGAGATGACAGCTTACAGCATTTCAGTGCATCAAGCGCCTCGATCTTCTTCTGCGGCCGTTTATATTAGCACAAGCTTCTGTCAGCTGCAGAAGTCATCATCTTTTTCCGGCCCTGATTGTAAAGTGCGGAGATGGAAGTGCAACTGTCGGCCTGAAAGCCTCTCCGTGTGACCGTCCTGCTGCCTGAGTGATGACTGCCAAACATCAGCTCCACTGTAACTGAAGGGTGATTGAGTGTAGTGTCAGGCGGCGATGCTTTGGTTAAATTGCACACAGCTGAGGGGAACAAAGTGATGAAAGTCCAAACTACTGCAGAATCCCAGAGGTAAAAGAAAGTGCAAATGCAATAAAGATACAGTTTGAAACAATCTTTTTTTGGTTCCTCTCTAATTCATTGTACTATTTATTTTCCAGATCACGAGAGAGAGAGAAGAGGCTTTGCTTCGTTGATCCGACATTTCATTCACTTGCACAAAGTCAAGGGTGAGATGTGAATGAGAGACGAAGAAATACAAGGAGTGAGAGAGACAGAGCTGTTGACCCATATTTACTGTAACATTTTCCCTTCCCTCCCCTCCCTCCGTTTCTCATTGACCTCCCTCTTTTACCCCGGATCTATTTTTAGCAGCAGCCGCTCTCGCTCAGGCCTAATATAAGAATAGATGCTCCTCGCAAGAAACGCAGCAGGAAATATTCCGCAGGCAATAAATTGGAGTGATTGGGAGAGGAGGTGGGGGGGCGTCGTATCACCCTGACCGATTTTAACAAGCTCTGTCACACCGAACACTGTTTTCGAGTTTGTATCGTGATCCCTGAAACACTTTCGCTGAATCCCGGGGAGCTGAATTTTAGGGCCATCCTGGACCTTTTAGTGTAAGAGGAGGTTTTATTGATCTATAAAACAGTTAATTTTGGGAAAACTCCCTCTTGCCAAAGATGATGGGGCTCCATTCCCTTCTCCTTCCCCAACAAGACCAATTTCTGCATTGTGTATCTTTGTTGAGGCTGAGGTTTGTTTGCGGCATTAATATTCTTCTTGTGATGCTGTCTGTAAGCTTCCAGTATTCTCTGTTTTCAGAATATAAACCATTATTCTCTCCCCAGGAAATATCTTCTGCATTACTGTTACTACAACCGAGTTGGTGAATCGTTAAACCCACAAAAAACCTAATTTGTCTTCAGTATCTGACAGAGCTCTGTGTACTAACTCAGGTGCGGAAACAAACCTACAGGGGGCCACAATATTTAATGTGTTAGCAAATAAATTGTAAGTAGGATTAAATGTGTTTCTGTAAGTAATGCCTTCTAGTTTTATGAACTTTCAAGGACATTTTGACAAGGTTCCTTGTTTATATTCTATCGATCTCAGGAGATTGCTGTTTGTTCCTCTGTCAACAGGATTATGGACAAATTACTGTCCCATTTTTCATGAGAGTTGGTGGAAGGCTGTAGCATGGGCAAAGGAAGATCCCATTAAAATTTGAAGCAGATGCAAATCACGCAGTGGATAGAAGACTGGACTAACAGCCTTGGTGGAGGTCTGAGCTGTCTGAGCGCCCTTGAAGTTTGACCTTGTGTTAAGTGTTGTGTAGGCAGAAAGCAGTAGAGGTAGGTATGTGTCTTTTATTCTTTTGGCTCTATTCCAGCACATTGATGAAGCATTTTCTATGAGGTGACGTCTTTTAAGGGTGTTAACGGTGAACGCTGTAGATACGTATAGAAACGACTACCGTCTCTACGTGCTTCTTCAAAAAATGACCGTTTAAATGTCGACTGTTTTAGTGGTACATTTCTGCACACATCCGAGGTTTGGACTGATGGTTGATGGTTTGAATTAAAATTCAGAGGCAGGTTTGTTTTCTACCTAAGGCTGTGCTGCACTATGTCACACACCACCAACTATTTCACTGAGTTTTCTGACGGACAGTGAAGTAAACTGCTGCCAACTGTAGCTAATGTTAGCGCAGTTTGTTAGCCGGGCTGCCCAGGCTGTGAGCTCAGAGCACCGGGGGAGTGTTAGTGTTTGTACCACAGGTGTTTTGAACCACCAAAAAGCGGAGGTACACAGGCAGACCTGTGGTGGTCAATGCTAATGGGGAGTAAAGCTGATGTTGTGCCAGAACCGGAGCTAGAAAAGCGGGCAATGTAACCGGGCTTGGCAGCCTCTATAGACATAATGACAGAGGAGAAAAAAACATCAGAAGACATTGTCTTTCTACGCAATGCTGCTTTAAAGTGACAACAGATATGTGTGGAAAGTTGGTGTTTTGATGCTCTGGAAGAAATGAAAAGTGGAGTGTGTGTTTGTGTCTCTGAGACAATAAAAAACAATGTTCTTGTCAATGTTTTGCATCTTGAAGGTGGCGGCTTTCCTCCTTTCTTTGATGTCCTCAGTACCTCACTAGAATAAGTGTTTACCTCCAGCTCCTCAATGCACTGCTCCCAACAATGCCGCCTCTGTGTCCCTGATCAAGGTCACATAAAATCCAACTATAAAAGTTGTTTTATGTCTTCATCTCTCTCGCTAAGTGATTAGTGACTTTCCTCCACTGCACATTCGAGAGATAACCCTCCAATTACAGCAGTGATGTCTTCTAGCTTTGATTTCAATTTCTGTAGGTGACACTCATGTCTTTGTTCAGTGATGGTGGCTGTTGCTATCTGTGCAGTTAAACCTAAAAGACAACAAGAAAGGCAGACTGGCAGACGTCATTAAGTTGGAGATAACCGTAGAAGCAAAGCAAACATTTGCAATGAAACGTGCAAGTTTTAGCTCCATTCCTTTTTAACAGCACGACAGTCGGATGTTTTGCAGACTCCTTGAGCAACACTCTCCTGTGTTTAGTCCTAACAAAACTGAAGCACTGCTGCAGATTCAATTTCAGCTCACTCCTCACAGCGTCTGGACACATTTCCAAAACTGAGAATATCAACTGGCATGAGATAATGTGCCCGGCACATAGCAAGCGTAATATGCTTTGATCTACTTATGACACCGCAAATAATGGATAGAGGAGAGAGAGAGAGAGAGAGAGAGAGAGACAGCCAGAGGAGATAAGATGAGAGGAGAAAGCTAAACATAAAAGGGAACACACCCACTTATGAAACCAAAAAACATCAGGACGTTATGTTAGCTCCCAAAAAACCCTCCCTCCTCTCTCGCTCTCTCTCTCTCTCTCTCTCTCTCTCTCTCTCTGCCTTTCCTTATCGTTATCCTCACCAACCATCCCTCCCCCGATCCCTCTCTGTCCGTCCGCCCAGCTCAATGACAATCAAAGGTCAAATTTTCCCTCCCTTTATTTATTTAAATCCCCCGGCAGCCGCTGTTTGCCTTCATAAAGGAGCTGATGAGGCTTTGATGGAGCGTTTAAAAGACAGAAGGAGGCGATCGTCCTCTGGTACAATGTGTAAGTCTGCATACATGAGCATGTGAAGGCAGGACACAGCAGCTGCATGCTTCACTCAGTGGGAAATGATGATACACTCACACACACGCACGCACACACACACAGTGGGGTGACCATGCTTTCCTTGAACAGACAGCAGAGCAGTTTGAAGTGTGTCTTTCGGGTCTTAGTGTCTGTAGTGAAGAGGCTTCTGTAGAGGATTTAAAGACTCGTGTGTGTGCTTCTGTCTTTGAGAGGACTCATTGCAGACCTTGAGAGTGAGGACATTTTGTTCTGATCCTTATTTCTTTAAAGCTTGTTTGATATTTATGGCTTGAATTTAGAGTTAAAGTCAAACTAAGATTCAAATTCTCCTCAGTGTTTATTATGGACATTTTTGGACATATCTGGGAGGCAGCAATTAGCAGATGTTACAAATATAGTTAGTTTCAAGTCTTCCATACAGCGTGACGTTCATGTTGTAAATTGTGATCCTGTTTAGAGGGACACAGACGATAAAGCAGGGTGTGCTTTAGGCTGGGCTACTCTGTGATTGACAAGTCATTATCAGGGAGTCCATCCAACATGCCGAGCTCACAAGCTCAGATCGAACTATGCAGTGCTGATCAAATATGGTCAGGACTCTGTTACTGCGTGGACCGTTCCTCTCCTCAGATGTGTTCAGAAACATATTTTAGTTGCTGGCTGCCATATTTTTTCCTGCTTTAAAACCAAGCGCAGTCCAACTCGCAGGATGTCACCCAACGGCTGCACGCTGTCTCCAAATGTGGTCACCTCTGGCTCTGAAAAACCAAGATGGCGACATCCAAAATGCCAAACATGAGGCTTCAAACTGCTGCTTACGACTCACCGGGTCTAAGTGTTCATTAATTCTGAATGTAGATACATGATGTTTTGTTGGTTATGCATCATTGTCCCTCTAAAACATTCAACAAT